>PVIJ01003332.1:0-137724 GCA_004024925.1 Scalopus aquaticus | reverse complement strand
CCAAAAATAGATGATTGGATCCAGAAGATGTGGTACATATACACAATGGAATACTATTCAGCATGGAAAGAAGATAAACACATGCAATTTGCAGCGACATGGATGGAATTAGAGGGGATCATACTCAGTGAAATAAGCCAGAAAGAAAGAGAAAAATATCGAATGGTTTCACTTATAACAGGACTATAGGGAGGTCGGGTGGGAGAGAGACAATCAGTGGGGGGTGGGGGGAGGAGGGAGGTGGAGGGAGGGAAGGGAAAGGGCACAAAATGGAATAGAAAAGAACACAAGGGACCATGGAGATGGATCACGGGTGAATTGGTGGTGGGCTACCCAAAGGGAATACAAAATGTAAAAGACATAAATAACAATAAACATATATATTAAAAAAATAAAAATAAATAAAATCTCTTGCTAAAAAATTCTAGCTTAAGCAAAATATTGGAATTAATAAGAGAATTTTATAGGGCAGTTAAGATAAACATGTAAAATCAATAGCTCTTATTATAAATAGCAATAAATCCCTAAAAGGAATATGGAGGAAAATACAGCATTCACAACAGTGACAAAATTTTAAATTATAAAAAATAAGTTGTACAGCATGCCTTAGGACCAATATGAGCAAAGCTATAGTTTCTCAGTAGAACATAAATAAAAATCCGCATAATTAGAAAGATATTTTTAGATGCAAAGACTTAACACAAAAACCTGACTTCTCTCCAAATTTACATACAAATTAATTTCAACAAAAATTTTAACAGATTTTTAATTTAAATTGGATAAAAATGTTTATAAGAGTATAGAGCCCCACAGACTTGTTCCTCAGAAAAGCTGATGAAAATTGTTTAAAAAAATTTAAAGTCTCTGGCAATAAGTAATATGAAGAAACATCTGCTCAAGAAAATGTATTCAATTTGATAAGAACTAAGAGAATATAGTGCTAGAATCGAAACTCCCCCTTCCTCCCTCCTCAGCAAAACAAACTGCTCCAGAAACAGGCAGTCAAAAACACGGAAGCCCTTCTCCCCAGAGTTCCCAGTCATAGAGCTGTCTTTCCCCCAGAGGTACAGAAAGTTAGTATTTCTCATTTTTCACCTAGCTACTTGCTTCTGAGACAAAATTCTGGAAGAGTGCACCCAAAAGGGAGGAGTTTCCTTCTACCCATCCACTAGAGGGGTGAATTGTATGGTATGTGAATTATATCTCAATAAAGATTTTTTTTCACACTATGTGGAAAAATATACATCCAAGAATAAGCAAGAAACATATGAGGAATACATGACTCCCAGGAAATAGGAATGTGATAAAGGCCACTTTAACCAAGTCAACGTGGTGTGGGCACAGGGATAAACATATTTGAATTGAGAGACAGAAATAAACCCCTATGTATGTGTGAATTTAATATATGACAATGGCAACAGTACTTCAACATAGTGGGCGAGATGAATTATTTTGCCAATAGCACTGGTCAGCAGTGAGATCGTTACTGACTTAAAAAGGCCCTAATCTGTAGTATCTTGGTGTGCTGAACATGAATATAATCCTGAAAAAAATTTTTATTAGCTCTCGTTTTGAAGATATTTCATATAATTCATTTTATATGTTTTGCCGAGTAAATTTATCCAGTAGGACTGCAACAACATCCTAAATCAGCCTAGAATGATGTAATTTCTTACATTCCACAGTTGTCATACAAATACAATTAAAGGAGATATTGGAGCATCATTTATATCTCTCAAAAAAGGGAAACTTTGTTTTCTTGGGGGCAGTATTTGTTCATATATATTTTACATCATTGTTCATTTCTGTACAATGTTTGCTTTCTTTTCCCAGGTATAGTCCCCCTAGAATTTCCATCACCAGTTCACCTGTGCACCATCACCATAGTTCCTTGTGCTCTTCCCACCCTCTTTTTGGTCCCTCTCCCTCCCCCTCCCCTGCAGAATGTCTCTGATTTTCAGTTGTCAGTTTATCTTTGTTTTGTTTTGTTGTGGGGTTTTTTTGGTTATCATTCCCCCCCACCCCTTATTTGGTTTCCCTATATTCCTCTTGTAAGTGAAGCCATCCAATATTTTTCTTTTTCCTTCTGACTTATTTCATTGAGCATAATCCCTTCTAGTTCCATCCATGTTGCTGTGAATGGCATTACTTTATCTTTTTTGATTGCTGAATAGTATTCCATTATATATATATACACCACATATTCTTGATCCAGCTATATATTTTGGGGTATTTGGGTTGCTTCCAAATCTTACCTATTATAAATAGTGCTGCAATAAACATAGGGGTGCAGGTATCCTTTTGAATTAACATTTTTGTGTCCTTTGGGTAGATCCCTAAGAGTGGAATTGCTAGATCATATAGTAGTAGCTCCATTTTTAGTAGTCTGAGGAACCACCACGCAGCTTTCCATAGTAGTTGGACCAGTTTGCATTCCCACCAGCAGTGCAGGAGAGTTCCTTTTTCACCACATCCTCGCCAATATTTGTTGTTGCCAGTTTTTTTAATATGTGCTCTTCTCACTGGGATAAAGTAACATCTTATTGTGGCTTTGATTTACATTTCCCTGATTATGAGAGATGTTGTATATTCTTTCATATAACTGTAGGACATTTGCACATTTCTTCTTTGGAGAAGTGTCTTTTCAGTTCTTCTGCCCACATTTTGACTGGATTGTTTACTTTTTTTGTTGAGTAGTGTGAGTTCTTTATATATCTTTGTGATTAGTCAAAAGAGAAACTTTAATGGAGGGGTAACATATCTTACCTAAGCTTACTGAAGAAAGGAATGTGCTCATACTCTTACTGATGAAAATGTTATGGCCTTTTGGTAAAACAGTCTGGCAAAATCTATTCAAACTAAACAAACATACACCAGTTTGACTCAGTCATTCCATTTCTTTGAATCTATCAAAAGCACCAACATAAAAGGAATAAATGAGAATGATTATTTTTTTTTCGTAGTGAATACTACAAAAGAAGCAAGGAAACCAGATAAATTCTCATCAATAAGTATTAAATAAATTATGACACATGAACATCATGAGTTAAACATGTTCCAGGTGACTTAGAGGAATTTCTACAAGATATTCTGAGAGAAACAAGACATAGAAAAGTAGATATAATGTACTTCCTAGTATTATTTTTAATGGCTAAAAACTACATAGGAATAAATACATTATGTGTGTATGTGCCTTCATTTGATTATAAAGTCATGGAGAAATGATTTGGAAGTTATATAGGGCATGGGGTGATGATTTGGAATAAAGAGGGGTAAGGGTAAAAAGAGAGAAATAACAAAAAGGAACATACCAATAAAAATATATAAGTAACACATTTATACACATATTTTAAGCTGTATTTACTCAAATAGTGTTAATTTTAAAACTAATGAATTTGACACATGCTGTAGAAATGCGAAATTCTATTAGGACATGGCTCCTAAGGGCTAGAAAGGATGATTAGGTCAAATTCTCTGTGGTTGCATGTTCAACAAACGCATTTATCACTATCCCATCCAAGTCAGATGTCTCTTGTCAATGTCACTAAGTCTTCACCTATTTTGAGTTTTCTTATCCTCAATGTTTGAAATTAGACTTAGCAGCCTCTCCCCTTGTTTTAGTTCTTACCCATCTCTTCACCAAACCTCACCGTTCACCTCTCAGGCCTTCTCCAGTAGCGGGTCATCATTAAAGTTACTCTCCTCTTTCTCTAGTCACCTCGCCAAATCTCTTCTCCCTAGTCTTCTCTACCCAGCAACTTCTTTTGTAGTCAGATTTCACACAAGTAAGTAGGTCATTACCTACTTATGACTTTCAAATTTTGATTTCCAGTCTAGATTTTTCTTCCTAGTCCCAGTCCCCTATTTCGATTGTTCACACACCATGTCCATCAAGGTATTTCACAGTAGTTGGGACTTGGGAAGCCTCTATTAGTCTCTGAGGCTGCCAGAACAGAATACCACAGATTGGGTGGCTTAAGCAACAGGACTGGAGGCTGAAAGGTCAAGATCAGGTTTGGTTTCTTCTGAGGACTCCCTCCTCAACTTGCAGCTAACTGCCTTTTTCACTGTGGCTTCACATGGCCTTTCCAGGTTTTTCCTTACAAGAGCCCCACTCACAATGGATGAGGGCCCCACCCTAATGGTCCCATTTTAACTTAATCACTTCTTTGAAGGCTCTGTCCCTAAATGCAGTCACATTCTGAGGTTATGAAAGGTTAGGGTTTCAACCTATTATAATGGTAGGGAGGTGGGACACAATTCACTCTATAATGATAGCCACCACAGAATCCATTATTCCCATTGCAAACAGTAAACAGGCTTCTCCTTCTTTATTTATCACAGAAAAAGGTGTCCATCCAGGGTCAAGAGCTAGAAACTTTAAAGCTACCTTTGGTTCCCCTTTCCTGTCCCCTTACTTCAATCCCACCCACTTACTCAGTAAATGCAGCCTCGAAGTCTCCATTACCACTGCCGCAGTAAGAGATGACCATCATCATCATCCTAAGACTATTATAACAATTCCACCCTATTTCCCAGCAATTAGTTAGTGCACATTCAATCTGGCCTCTACTCTGCTACTAGCACAGTCTAAATTGTCCATTTTTTTAAAAATACCAAATTAGGCTATACTCTGTTTAGAAAATTCTACCCTCTGTTGTTCACAAGAAAATCCAGTTCCTTTGCTTGGCATAAAGGTTTGCCTACTTTAAGTCCCTAACCTAGGGCTTCATCTTACCTTCTAGCCCTCTGTGTACCTGTAGCAATGAACGTATTTATCCTAAATATATTATGCTCTCTCCTTCTTGCCTTACTCATTCTGTCCCTTGTCCATGAAGTTCCATTCCTTCTCTTTCCCCTCAGATAAAGTTTTAGTCATTCTTCAAGGTACAGATCAAAGTTATTCCTCTTCTACACCCCATAGATAAACCCCTGTTTTATCTACGTTATATACATTTACTCAACTATTATAACTTTTTAGCTTACTTTTCCTTCTTTTCCACCAGCCTACATATGTCTCAAAGATACTCTATTTACCTGACTCATTAAGTGTTTATCCCAACAGTAATTCAATTGACTTATGTCCCATTGCTTCCATATGTCTGAAGTAGAATTCACAGTCACCCCTTCTGTGTAGTTCCTCCTCCCAAAGTCCACAATCCTGTCAAGGCCACCACTATGTCTCTTGGTTACATAGTATTCAAATCTTGGACTCCTCTTGGATTTCATCTCCACCTTCAGTCCCAAGAGAAAACCAAAGTATAGGAGTTTGTTCCTCATTAAGTCTCTGTACCTACCAGAAACCAATTCAACACCAGCATCTGCCCTATCCTGCCTGGTCCCCCAATGTTTAGCTTTTTTCAGCCCAAATCCACAGAAAACTGCTTCTGGACAGTCTTCCCTAAATAACACCTTTAAAGAGTTATTGTAGTAAATCCCGACTGCCCGAGGAACTGATTTCAAACTCCTCATTCCGGCACTCAGTGAAGTGAAACTGCTAATTTGCTCTCACTCCCTGTGGCTCCGCATCATAAACATCACATTTCTTGCCAAGGTCTCTCCCTCCCCATGCCCTACTATTCCTCAACACCCTACTCATTTACTCATTCCATATTCACTGGGAGCTCACTCTATGGCTAAGCACCGTGGTGTGCTGTGGTGATAAGACAGAAAAAAGGCAAGGTGCAAGTCTTCACATCAACCAATTCTCCTCAATTTATTATGCTTTAAAAATAGCTAAGGAGCTAGGTTAGAATGAAGATTCCTATACTACATCCAGCCCCTGCCCAAAGATTAATATTTGCAGATCTAGAGTGGGTCCCCAAACATGTCAAGTTTACAAGTATTTAGGTAACTCTAATGGACCCCACTTTGAAGAAAACTGCTATAAACTGACAATTACAGTAAGCATAAGAGACATGAATGAAGTAAACACAGGCTATAAAGGAAATACTGTACTTGAAAGGTAGTCATATTAACTAGATGGCTAGAGGGACCGGAAGGGGAACGACTTCCACAAAAAGGTAACAACCCGTGCACAGCAAGTTTGAAAAGGCTGGGAACAACTAGAGTGCTGAAAATAGCTCAGTAAGGATGGATCAAAGAGTACAGTGGGAAAGGACAGGAGATAAGCAAGAAGCTGACCATCCAATACAGACCTGTCCTCAAAACAATCAGACTTAAGCGAGGGAGTGACAGAATCAGACTCATGTCAGAAAGATCCATCTGGAGAATGGACTGTAGGAAGGAAAATCTAGAGGGGGAACCAAATCTCAAGACTACTGACACCACCCAAACCAAAAGCATGAAAAAAATCTAAGACAAAGGCTCTTTTGCTCACTATCTCTGCAACCTCTATTCAGAAACAAAGGTCCTGGAATCATTCCAAGGACAGGGCCTCAAACCTCTCCCCACTGCCATAGTAGGTCCCTTCCACACACCTCACCCAACCCCTGAGATTCCTAGAGAAGGGCAATGGAAGGGAAAGAGTCATGACAGCGCTAGACGACGGCTGTCAACAAGCAGAGGTGAGAAGTTCACATCAGTCACTCCTCAAACAGGTGAAAATCTATGCCATTTTGTGCCCTGTTCTGCTGCAGAGATGCCGATAGGTAGGGAACATGGGCCTTTGAGTTGGCATATTTCGCAGTATGACTCTTGGTAGAATTTCAATGGCAGGGAGTTTTTTGCTTGCTTGTTTGCTGGTCTTGATTTTATTTTTCTCAAATAATTTCCACACGTGTTAAAAACAAAGCAAATGGCATTAAGTTTATAATGAAGAACAGCAGCAGTCTTCCCTGTCTTCTGTCTTATTCCCCATTCCAATTCTCCAAAGGCAATTACTTTTAACTATTTTAGTTGTTTCTTCTGGTACTTTGCTCCTTATTTCTATTTTTTTTCTTTATCACAGGTTTATACAATTTCATCCTGCTATGATTAGGGGTAATTTAGTTCATGGTGTGCGTGTGTGTGTGTGTGTGTGTGTGTGTGTGTGTGTGTGTATGTGTGTGTGTATGCATGCACATATGCACCTGGGGCTTCTTGGCTGTATGGGTTTATAATTTTGACCCACATTGGAAAAATTTTGACTGTTACACCTTCCCATATATTTATGAGACTACGATTACAGCTATTTGACTACGTGTGGTTGTTCTCAGACATTCTGTTCTTTTTCTGTCTTTTCCCCCTCTGTTTCACTTAGATTGCTTTGATCTGCAAAGCTTCAGTTCAGGTTCACTAATCTTTTATTTTGTAATATCTAATCTGTTAATCCCATCCGGTACTTTTTCATCTTAGACATAGTTTTCACCTATGGAAGTTCAACTTGGGTTTTTAAAAAATAGCTTACATATCTCTAACATGCTCATTTTTCTCTTCCAGCTTCCTGAACAAATGGAACACAGTTACAACCCTTTTAATGTCCTTGCCTACTAATTCTGTCATAAGTGCCATCTCTGGATTGGTTTTGATTGGCTTATCTCCTAATTGTGATTTATCTCCTAGATATAACCTAATTGTTAGCAATATTTTCTTTCTGCTTTCTATGCCTGATAATTTCTACTTGAATTCCAGATTTTGTGAATATTACCTTCCTGTCTGCTGAAGACTTTGTATTCCTAGAAACTTTTAAAATTTGGTTCTGGACTATTGTTAAATTACTTAAAATAATTTAATCTTTTCAGTCTTGCTTTCAAGCTTTATTAGGAGCAATATTTGGTCTAGACCTAACTTTCACTCTTACTACGGAAAAACACTTCTGAGTGTTTTGGGAATTACCAGGTTTCCCAGTCCGGCTGGTAGAAACAGGAGCTATTCTTGGTCCTGCATAAACTCTAAACACTACTCTCCTCTCTAGTCCTCTCTAGGGTTTTTTCCCTAGCCTTGCTTTTTCCTCACATGCAAATGCTTCTCAGCACCCAGCTGAGGAGTCAAGGTGAATCCGTTGCAGGGCTCTTTCTGTGCAGCTTTCTCTGCCCTGAGAACTCCAGCTGCCCTGGCCTCCCTCCCCAGCAACATTTTCTCAGCGTGGGGAGTCTGACAGGGGTGTACCTCCCTGTGCCATGATCTCACATCTCTCATGGTAATAAACTGGGGTAATCATAACCCTCATTCCATTTGATTCCTGTTTCTCAGGGATTACTGCCTTCTTTGCCTGATTCCCAACATTTTGAAATGTATTTGTTCACATATTGTATCTAGTTTTTTGTTTTAGTGGGAGGGTAAATCTGATCACCACTATTATATCTCAGTTGAAAATGGAAGTTCAAGTCCACATTTCTGAGTAAAAAGGTTTAGGTTGATATTCCTTGACTTATGCATTTTAGGCATTTCTGACTTTTTAAAAATGTGCTCAATGAGGACTTAGCTCTTATAACACGAATACTCCCATTTCTTCCCAATATAGTATTGTCAGAAACTTAATCATCTGTGTTTGAATTTTTGTGACTACATATATATTTTTCTGCTAAGTCGTCTGTTATGTTAGTTTTTTTTCTCTTTGCTTGTTTTTTCTGGAATTAACAATGACCTTATTTTTACTGCTTAATTGGCCATATACTTTTATTAATTTTGCTCAAACTGATCTCCCGATATTTTTTTCCCAAATGCTCAACCACACTCTCTGCTGCATCCTCCTACTTTTGCCTCTCCCCAGGATTGTGCCCTCCAAATTCACTGTGGTCCTGTTCTCCTCCTGGCTTACTGCATGGCTATCATTCAGGGTCTCCCTCTCTGGAGAGCCCATCACCACTACCTCTCCGGTTTCTCTTTCTGGCTACTTCTTTGTTTAGCTGGGGTACTTCCTCTAGTACTATCCTAAGAACAAAAGCTCTTCTGGGCTGGAAATGTGGAGCTTTACGTTCTGAAAAATATTCTATTGTTTATTTGATAATTTCCTCTCCAGCACCTACAGAAGTCCTGTGCTTGACATTCTAAAGTGATGCTCTGATTTTATATATTTTTTCCCATGCTCCATTTCTTTGTGATTTTGTTCTGCTTTCTGAGAGATCTCAACTCTATATGCTGATCTTTCTATATTAATTTTATATTTAATTTTTTAATTTCCAGGAGCCCTTTCTTAATAATACCTAATAATGGCACCTGGAATAAGTCAGACATTGTCTGAGTACTTTAATACATTACTTCATTTACTCCTTGACAAGAAAACTGTGAACCAGAGATGTTAAATAACTTGCCCAAAGTTATGCAGCTAGTGTAATATTCTCTGCTACTTTTTCAATGATTTTCTTTTTTATAAAGGTTATAATATTGTCTCATCTCCCTGGAAATATATAACTTGTGGGTTAAGATGTTTTCTGGAAGTTTTTTTTTTTTCCTTGCTCTGATTCTTCTTCTAGGTCTCACCTTTCTCTTCTCATTCCCCCATCCCCCTCCTACCCCTACATCTCATCTCTCTGTGTTTCAGTCTCTCTTGCAGTAGTTTTTTACTCAAATATCTGGTGATCTTTGCCTGTCCATTCACGTTTTAGGCTGAAGCTAAAAGGATGAGTGGGGATGGCTGCTGGTGCATTTCATTCCACGATGACCACACTACGACCCCCTCTTTTGCTGGAGGGGTGGAAATCACCACCTATCTGGAGAAGTTCTTATTTCTGGGATGATTATGGCTTCTCCATAGGAGAGTGTCCAAACTCATTTTGAAGGATGGAAGGTGAAGAATATTGTTGTAAATCTAGCTTCAGGTCTTCCAGGAGTACAGTAAACCATGAGGACTGAGAATCCCAAAATACCCACTCAACTCCAGTTTTCAATTCCATACCTCATCCTCCAGTGGACTCAGTGCTCTCATATCTAGAAATCCATAAATTTGTTTTCTCCTAAGAGTAAACGCTCAGTCTCATAGAGGAAAGGGAAAGCAACTTCACTGCCTGCATGGAGGGAAGGAAAGAAGCCTCAGCACCATACCTCATTCTCCCTTCTGAGGCTCCTGGTGCCTCCAGGATATAGTTTATGGATTTGATAAGTCCCTAGAATGTCTCATGGAACTCACTGAAAGCACTCTACTTTTAATTACAATTTCATTACACTGGTCAACAAATTTTTACAAAAGTCATGTTACTGAAATAAAATTAGTCATTTCCTATCAATTTGTATGTGCTCAACATCAATATGACAGACAAATTCTAATTTTGGCTCTAGTGTTTTTGTAACCTGCAATAAATTGAAGTTTACATCACAAAATGCATGCCAATAATAATAGGCCTACGGTTAATACCTGCAAAAAATCAAGTCATAGACTACTTAGATTCTTCACTTGTCTCTTGTACAGCTGTTCAGGAATAGAATAGATGGAAGATAGTTTCCATTGTGCAAAAGCACAGCCTTAAGACTCAGTTTCAAAGAATCTGGAAATAATCTCCATTCTTGCGGGTCATGAGTGATTTCTAAGGCATTCATGAGGCCCTCAATATCGGAACAGACTACCAGAGTACTGTACTTTCTGAAGAAAGGCTCCAACTGCTGGTGACACTTTTGATATAAAGTAATTGTGACATCTTCTAGAAGATTCCATTGTTGGAGGCTTGATCCTAGGAATTCTGTCTTGTCCTTGGATAAGTCCAAATCATGAACCAGGTCATTTAGTTCTTCCTGTGTTAGTCTGTGTGGGGTTGAAATGCACCACAGTGAAAAACTGGATCACTACATGCTGATGGAACAGGAGAAGAACAGGTCGGCTCACCCTTGTCCTCATCAGATGAATCAAGAGAATATTGTGCTGGAGGTTCTGGAATAGGAAGTCCCTCACCATGTGGAATTGGCCTCAATGCAGACGGAATGTTTGGGTAGACTATTCTCAACTTCTTTTGCTTCATTATTCCGACAGAAAGAAGAGGAACCAAGCAGAAGTCACAGTCTTTTATGTGGTTGCTTGGCTCTCTCCACACCATGGGGACTGCAAACTGCATTAATGGTCTTTTGCCATTTAACCACTGTGAAAGCTGTGTTGTCCATGTAGCACAGCATATATGCAGGGCCCAAGGCTTGTCTTGGTCACCAACCTTGCATCCGAAGTCAAGATGATAAGCCTTCTTCACTTGAGAAGTGATACTTTTTTTTTCTGGTTGGCAAATGTCACTTCCCCACAAATAGAGCAGAAATTGTCCATGCGATTAACACAATTTCGAGGCATTACTGTTCTGTATTGTGCCTAAATGGATAAAATGATAACAGTTCTATGGAACAGTAGCTTAAACTGTCTTGCACAAAGTCTGAAATATTCTCAGTGCTCAATCTTTCTGACAGGGCTTTCTATAATGCACTGATGATGTCAGCTTACTTCAGCAGCCGCCAGGCAGTAGTATTGCATTGCATCAGGAAATGATGTAATCAACTCTGGATGATGTGTGCATGATGGTATTATGCAATGCGATGCAATCTTACATCATTCTAGGCTGATTTAGGATGTTGTTGCAGTCCTGCTGGATAAATTTACATGGTGAAAAATATAAAATGAATTATATGAAATATCTTCAAAATGAGAGCTAATAAAAATTTTTCAGGGTTATATTCATGTTCAGCACACCAAGATACTACAGATTAGGGCCTTTTTAAGTCAGTAATGATCTCACTGTTGATCAGTGTTATCAATGATACACATAGGCAAGATCTAGAAGAGTCTTGGATGCAGCAGGAAAATGTCACCCCACTAGTACATCAATGTGTTCACTAACCAGGAAGTACCTCTGAACTGGGGTACCCAGATTTTGTACTGGCATTTCATTATCTAAATGTGACAGATTAATTTACTGCCCATGTGGCTAAACTCATTCTCAAATATCCTTCCCATCCCCAGAAGTCTGACTGGCCCATAGTTCCAACCCCTAACCCTGCAATTGATATTTCCAATGACCAGCCCCATTATGAAGTTACCTGGGTACCCACAATAAGGTCCTCATTAGAATTTATGAAATAAAAACACATCCATATCTTAGGGTGTCCCATGGATCTTTGAAGCTCTGTGCCAGGAACTAGTGAGAGAGACTAGATATATTCTTTATCATACTTATATTCTCTGTTTTCCTAATACTTCTACTTCTAATTTTTCCTAACCACTAATGACTCATGCACTGTCTTTTTTGCCCTTGTGACTTAGTATCAGCTTCATTCTTTTACTTCCCTTGTAACAAGGCTGTGGGGAAAGGTAGGTTTCTTCTCTATGTTTACTGAAAGTCCCCATCACAATAGGAAGCCTTTGGTTTTCTATTAGTTTACTGCATGACCTTGGAAAAGTGATTTAATTGTTCTAGACTTTCATGTCCTTGACTACAAAATAGGGCATTAATTAGAACTAAGGCTATCAGACAAATATCACCCGGTCAAAGACTCTTCCCACACTTCTTGCAGACTTCACTAACTCCTCAGACCTGACCTCTAAGTCATTCTCAGGACAGCACGAGAGTCAGTCAATCTTGACCAATAGATTAAAATCAGCAAAACAAGTTGAAACGTATTTGATATCTTAGGACCAAGATATTATTGTACCGTCCGGTTCTAAAATTCCATGGGATTCTAGATAGGTATTAGTGAGAAGACAAAGTGAAAATCTTGTGGGTTATTTTAGCTAATTAGAAACAAGTAAAAAGTTACCAAATGTCAAAGTAGTAACTGGTCATTAAATGAATTTTGTGGGGAAAAATAATAGTTTTTAAAACTAGTATTAGGAGTAACTGGCATTGTCATGGGAGTTAAAAGAGTCAGAAGGAAATAAGAAAGAAAGGAGATATGCTTTATAGTTTCTCACTTTCCACTCAACAATAGTATAGAGAAACAATTACATAATGAGGACTCTATCTCCAGAATTTTAACTTCAACCACAGGAAAAAAATGTAGATTTATCAGCTGAGGGAGTATATGGGTGACAGGTCCACAGAACCCGTAGTGAAATCTATGATAACTTCAAACTTAAGGATTAAAAAATGGTATGTCATAGATTTTGCTAAACATATAAACATTCATATTTAATGTTCACTTAAAGTCTTCAAAAGATATCTGATAAAAGAGTTACTTTTTTAAAAGTTTTTATTTGATTTGATAACTTGCCTATATACGGGGAGAAAAAAACCTGAAGAGTGCAAATTAGATAAAAAAAATTTCACATAGATTAAACCAGGAAAAGTGGGTATAATACTAACAGCAGCAGCAAGAGGAGTGGATCTTATAATGAACAAGAAAAGGTTCCCAACAACTCTTGTACTGTTGAGAGGAAAATAGCGGCTTCACGTACTTCCTTCCTCTCTGGCAACGTTATGACATCATGATGCCTCACGCTGCAGGTAGAGAAGAGTGGGTTACAAATACCCCACCCCAATTTCTCTCTCTACAGACAGGTCTGACGCAACTTGGTAGCATAGAAAGAAGGAGCTATAGAGAGAAGACTCTTTAGTAACCTTCATATTCTCTCTCCCTTAGGAGGGAAGAGCTCAGGATTATCATTTATTTGACACGTTCATTTGCCTTTGCAAAACCAAATGGGCTGGGGTATCCACTTCTATGAGTTCAACTCCAATCAGGACTTTAAAGGAAGGACTGGAAGAGTCTAAGCTATATTTTCCAGATAAGACTCGGGCGACTGACATATGACAGAGGGTTAGAAGGTCTTTTCAGGAATGAGGAGTATATATTTGGGCAGACCATCCTCTAACTTGAGTCCCTTGAAAGTCTCATTTCTATAGTAGATAGCTGGATCAAAAGGAAACTCTCCTGTCCCAACACTCCTACATCCAGAATTGAAGAGGTAAGAGGAGAAAGAGAAATTCTTTGTATGCTTTTCATGAGGTCCCATTCATATGTATTCCTTATTAAGGATTAAGATGATTCCTGTTCATGCTTGCTGATGTATATTCAAGATTATCCTGCTAAATGTCCTGAAATGCCAAGTGGGAAACAAATGACAATTGTTCTCTTAAAAGCTCAAAATGGGGGGGAAAAGAGCATGAGGGACTATGGTGACGATTCATGGGTGAATCGGTGGTGGGTAACCCATGGGGAATACACAATAATGTAAAAGATATAAATAATAATAATAATGATAAAAAGATCTTTCTTTGACTGTGTGACTGTAATGGCGTGTTGGGTTCCTACAAGTAAGTCTGGAGACAGCAATGCAAAGAGGAAGAAAGGAAACCGCTGCAAAGCAGCAGACAAAGATCCAGCCCCCCAAACCCAGGGGCTGGTCTTTCAGCCAAGTGCTAAAACAGTATGCCAAAACTAAGGGCAGGAGGGACAAGCAGCCAAGGGCAGAGTCAGGGGATCGTGAGCCCTCAGTCCAAAACTGAGAAGAGGTTTCAGCAATCGGGGCCAATTGTGCCCACAGATGGATTCGGGAGTGCAGAGGGAATGAGAACTCTTGGCATGGGAGAACTGGAGGCAGAGCTGCCAGCAGGTGCCCATGAAGACCTGGGGCTATCCATCCATATCCAGCAGAGCACAAGGATGTCTGGCTGTCTGGGACTTCACCAGCCCCAGTCCCTGATTTTGCAGGGCTCCCCCTCAGTCCTAGAGAGGAAACTGGACTCCCTTTTCTGAACAGCCAATCCTCCCTCCCAGAAGTGCCCACCCTTTGCAAGCCGACACACAGCCTGGGGGATGCCCAGAAATCAGCCCCTGCTCTCTGTCCCAGCTCTCACGGCCTTGATCTCAATAGGAAGCCCTTGCCTCACAGCCAACACTTTCCCAGGGAAGAAGGGGGTCTTCAACTTGAAGAAACTCCTACAGGCCCACTCATTTGCCTTTCTAATGTAAGGACTCAGCCCTTAGAGAGCAAATGAAAGCATTTATTAAGAGAAATGTATTTTCTCTGGCACTTTTTCTCTTAAGGTCTGTCCTATCAACTTCTTCTAACCGAGTTTGTAACAAATAACTAAAACAACATATTAATAACTGTATATTCATTAAATCTACTTAAAAGCATTTGTTTTCATTATTGTACGAAGCCAACTGACAGGAATGTGAAATTGGGAGCAAGAGCCAAAAGAAGCTTAAGGATTTATTTTAAATCTACAACCTGATCCAAGGACCTAGAGAGTAACAACTGCCACAGGTTCACTGCAGTCCTAGGGTGACATCAGAGAAAAGGCCTCAAGACAACAACAGGGCGGGAGAAAGTATTTTTAATTCATCTTCGGGGAGAAATGGATTCTGAAAGACCCTGTTTCCCAAATGCCCTCAAGTTAACTTGACAAAAGTTCAGCAACAGGGAACAGTAAACCTGATGAAGGTCCCGAATGGGAAGATGGGGGATCACGCGTCAAAATCAGGCTGCTGAGTTGGACTCCCTCTGGCTGTAGAGTCCAGGGAAGTGAACCCCTTAAGCTTCCATGTCCCTGTGCATAAAATGGAGATATAACAGCTACCCCTCACTCAGCACATATACTATCCCAGGCTCCATTCAAACACTTTCCCTATTTCCACTCCATCTTTGTTAACAACCCCAAGTCTTAAAGCCCACATTAACCTATCTGCTCCTCACAATGACCTACAAGGTATGATTATCTCTGTTTTACGGATGGGGTAACTATGGCACAGGGAGGTTAAACCTCATCATAAGATTGCCTATCACATAATAAATATTCAAACACAGCGATTGTTCTGAGCATTAAGGATCTTATAAAACCTTAAGCAAGACAGAGGGATCATGCTCAGCAAAATAAGCCAGAAAGAAAGAGAAAAATATTGAATGGTTTCACTTATAATAGGGATATAGGGGAACCAAATAAGAGAGAGACATTCGGCAAGGGAGCGGGAGGATAAGGGCTCAAAACAGGGGAGAAAAGAGCACAAGGGACTATGGTGATGGTTCATGGGTGAATCGGTGGTGGGAAACCCACGGGAAATACCTAATAATGTAAAAAATATGAATAATAATAAAAAAGGAGAAAATCGGTTTTAAAAAAAAGAAGATGCAGAGTGGACAGAGCAAAAGCATACAATATTTAGTCTCTTTCGTAGTTTCCAGTTCTCAGGTAAATATGCTGTGCACCAGCTACCTCGTCACTAAGTCTGTCTCTTGTTTCCTGCAGAAGCAAACATAAACACACATGCACACTCATTTTCTTATACACATGCCCTCAAGTTCACCACATATGCCCATATCCTGCCAAGTCTCGGAGACTTTCTGGCAATCCTGGACAAGCTTGAGATTAGAGATGCTTCGACTCTCCCAAACTCTTAGGTGTCCAGTTTAGCTTGATCCTTTTGTGTCCTGTTTGGTTTAAGGAGCAAATTAAAGCACTATTTTGACTTTCAAAGTGTTAGAAACACTTGCTGGATTCTTTCTCTTCACCAGCAGATATGCAGCAACTGGTTATGTAGCAGCACTGCTCTCACACCTGCCCACAATGCTCCTCATGAGGAGCTGACGGGGTGGGGGTGGGGGGGTGCTCCTGGGCAGACCACAGTATTTTCAGACAAGAGAACTGCGACTGGCTCAGAGCAGAACATCACACACAAATGTGTTTTAATAAGAGCAGGAGACCTTGGCAGACACCTGGTTAAACCCTGAGACCTTGAAGGGGCTTCCCAGATGTCACACAACCAAAGGGGGCCTTGAACTGAGATCTCCTTATCCAGAGTTTGGTTTCTTTCTACTATACCTCACACTGGTTCAGCCTACTATATCATCTAAAAAACAAACAAAAAAATGTACACTTCTCCTGTGCCTCACAGCATTTTCCCACGTGGGAACAGAGGAGCCCAACAATGTGAGGGGAAGAAGAAAGAACAATAGAGGACGGCCTTAGAGTATTGTTAAAGGATGCTTGGGCATGAATCTTACAGAAAAAAGATTTTGGTTCCCAAACTAAAAATAAAGATGCCAAATCTCTGAAACCTAGTCAGATTCTCACAACTGTCTTTCATGAAAAAGTATAGAAATCACTCAGCTAGTGAATAAGTCTTTTCAGAATGTTCTTCACGAGCCGGCACAAAACTTCAATCCCTAAAAACTAAATCTCTCTTCTGTGCTTGTGGCTCCTTTAACTGAACGATTCACAGATGGGCTGCAGAGGCCTGCATGTGTCTAGACCTTCAAGGATGGGGAGCAGAGCGCTGCTTCCTGCACCATCTGGTTCACTGTTCCCAGCTCCAGCCTAGACTCCCACTCCAGCCGAGTAATCAGAAGAAATCAGAAGAACACCTCAGGGAAAAGAATCTAGGACGCAGACTTAACTTCCTCTAAGGAGGATCAAACACTGAAGACTGTTCCTTTTCAAGTTTTATTAATCCTGGTTCATAATTTCCACCACATCATTAGTCATTTCCTATTTCTGAAGGGCTGGCAGCAGTCACCAAGGCATCAGGCAGTAAAGGGCCAGATAACTGTGCCACCTGTGTGCCGTATTGACAGTTACCCACAACCGCATCTGGGTGAGAGGCTAATGTGCTTCTTCTAAAAGGCAAGCCATTTAGAAGTGCAGCCCAGTTTTTGATCTCTTGCTAAATACTTTTATCCACATCATCTCCCCATCTGGGCCTGGAAGTCATCATGTGACCTGCGGTACTTTGAAAAGAAAGCAGCAAAAGTAACAACAGCAAATCTGCCTTAACAGTGGAGCAGGGTGAGCTCTCAAACCCCTTCTCATGAAGGGAGGGCGTCCCTGTCTCTAGCTGGGAAAACTGGAGGAGCTGAAGTGAAAAGAAAGAATGGAAAGTGACAGGAATGATGTCCAGCAAGACCCCTCTTAAAAATTCAACAGATAAAATATAATTTACAAACTACTTCAGAGCTGCCTGGTAAGACTAATTCTAAGTTCATAATGGCATAGAAGTAACCACATAGTCAAGGGACGTTTCAATATCGTGTTTACCTAAGGTCAGAGGGCCTCCCCAATACAAAACCCCTCAGGAAACCCACATGACAGATAGGCCAGGTGCTGGGGCAGGGTTCTATCTCCAGCACAAATACAGCAAACTACATACAAACTTCAGTTCTGGGCTAATAAAGAAAAAGGTACTTATTACAGCCTCGCTAACCCAGCCCCTCACAGAAGATTCTGAGTGATATGGCCAGTACCCAGAAACTTCTGAGACCTGCATTTCAGTTACAGTCAGCTTCCTATACCAGTGACTGTAAGGGAGACACAAGAAGAGCTCATTTGGGGATATTTTAATTTTTAAAAGGCTAACCCTAATACCTGGCCTCAAACAGCATTTCCATCTGGATAATCCTAAATTCTTTGCCAAAAGTTAGATAATCACATCCCTACAAAGCAAGGAAGGATCTTCCCAAACTTAATTGCCTCTCTCATGAAAGAAAGACAGTTCAAAGACAGCAAGGAGGACAGATAGGTTTCTCCTCGCTACCACCCCAAACAGAATTTTTTTCCTTTTGGAGTTCTGCAGCCAGGAGTACCATTCTGAATATTAAAACTGAGCCAGCACAAGTGTTCATGTAGGCAAAATCTCCCCTACCCTTCTCCACCCTTGTCTAGCAATGGTAGTAGTGGGAGATTGTGAAAATGCAATTCCACATCTTGTACTATCTATCAGCAACCATAGGAACAGGAGTGGAAAAGTTGGGGAACTTGAATTCTTGTTACAATTTCAAGGTGCAAAAAGCATCAAAACACTTTTTATTACATTTTCAGGAGCCTGTTCCACATATCTGTTCTCTTTTGATCTCTCACATGGATTTTTTCCTTTTGACTACATACACAAATACATACAGATACTATCCCAGTCTTTGAATATGGGACAAAATAAAATTTCTAAAGGATTTTAAATCCTCGGGTTCTACTCTGATTTTTTTTCTCCTGTGGATTTTAAATGATGGTCAATCCATTTTGTCAAAGTACCTGTTGATAATTATCCTCTGGTCTGTCCCCCCCCCTCCCCCCCCCAACAAAAGGCCACTGAAAGATTACAACAGCACTCATGCTGGCAAAGCACACCAGCTGTCAAGAGTGAACACTTAATTCCCTTTCTACAATTTAACTCATTAAATTCTCATCAGATCTCTAACTTCCCTGTTTATATCCACTCCAGAAAATCAGGTATTGAGGGCTAACACTCCTACTTAACCATTTAAAAGTAAATCAGCCTCACTTAAGACAGCCTTCTGAGGAGCTGAGCATTCTAGCCTCTCAGTGAAATTAATCCTAATGATTCATTAGGGTTGCATGACGAAATGACCAGTCTTGCAGACCCTGA
The DNA here is from genome assembly GCA_004024925.1 of Scalopus aquaticus. Taxonomy (NCBI): domain Eukaryota; kingdom Metazoa; phylum Chordata; class Mammalia; order Eulipotyphla; family Talpidae; genus Scalopus; species Scalopus aquaticus. The sequence continues at coordinate 118,560 of PVIJ01003332.1, read as the reverse complement.
TAGGCCTTATGTTTACTCACAAGGCCTCTAAATCACTCTGGCAGAGTCATTAGGGCCTTAGCTTCCCTGTTTCCAAGCCTTCCCCCCAAGTCTCCCCCATCTGTACTGCAATTGTTGTAGCTGAAACCAGTGTTGATTTTTATCTACATGGCAACCTCAAGCTCCCACAGGTTCCAAACTGATCAAGTGGCCTTCAAAAATGTCCCCACTTCTTAAAAAGGCTAAGCCAAGCTCTGTATGATGGAGACAGAAAACAATCCCTTATCATGTCGGAAGTAATACTTGTGGTTATCTGAAGCAATGGTAATCATATCATACACTTTATCTGTGAGTGGCTTTTTCCTTCCAGGGGTAGGAATAGAAACGTCTTCTCCTTCATAATGAGCACTATTCAAACTCCAGCAAGCAGACTCTGCTTTTGGCGACATGCCATTTCCTAGCATAAGCACATAATCATCTCAAAAAATGTAGCATGGCAGAGAACAGGTACAAGTATTTTCTGAAAATGAGGTAACAGGGATTGTCTGTGCTAGGGCATTTTGGGCATAGAGAGTTAACAAAGAACTTGCAGCTGGTGCCAGTCCACTTAATCCAACAGAGTCTTGTGCCGGGGTTCAGGGGGTAGGGCCCAGGAAACAATACAAGCTTTTTGCCTTGTCAGTGCTCCTATACCATGAGAGCAAAGCCCCTGCTATTTAACTCATCATCGTTCTCTCTGACAGATACTGTGGCTGTCAGCGCACCACATCAAAACATATGTTCTATCAGATTCTTAGCACTAGAGAAATCTTGAAAAAAAAATTCACAAACAGCATCATTTATTGAGGATAATTAGCCAAACACACGGTCTCTTTTTGGCTCATCAGACATGCAAAACAGCACAGCATTAGGTATACACATCAGCTGGGGCCTAACAGGTCAACCCCTTCAGTGACTGCCTACTAGAGCACATTTTCACTAGCAAAGTAAAACAAAGTTTCCTTTTTCAAGAGGGAGACATTTCCATCTTTGTCAGACTGGAAACCTAGAGCATGGTGCCAGGTGCCCTGTGAGTTTAGCAAATATTGGTGCAGAACAATGAAGGACTAAGGATCTTGGTTTTCCTCATGCTTTCACCAGGGATGTATCCCACTGCCCCTTGACCACTTTCACACACTAGTTTCTCACTGCAATTTTTGTCCCTGGTCCTAGACTAGCTATGTAATACTAATGCAGGATCCTAGAAGTGAAATGAGCCCCATTTGCCAAACTATAGATAGTTTGACCTCAGTGAATTAACGTTGTAACGTTGCTAAGGGTAATGCCCAGGGCAGTTGCATTTTGCATCTCCTTCACTGAGCGTGTGTCTGCCTTTCTGTAAAGTTAATATATTATGTAACAATATTCTATACAATCCAAAAATAATTCAAACTACTTGCTCTACTTCAGAGAAGTATGAGAATCAAATTTGTACAAATATAAGTTAGGCTAGAGCATGCATACCCTAGTGAAACCTAGGAAGTGTTTGTGGGATATATCTGCAATATGTAAAAATTTTCTATTAGATTTCTACTTAATATAAAATAATCTTTATCTAATTTAGCTGTTGATTACTAAATATGTGCAGGTTTAGAGACCAGACCATTGAAAGATACAAAGCACTGTCACTGAAAGGCAATCTTAATCAGTTGTCAGCCTCCACTGAATAGGTAAGAAGCAGAAAATTTTAAATACGTTGGAAGATTAGATAAAAGGAAGAACTTCATGACAATGAAGAATGTTAAATATTAAACTCTACAACAAATGCCCTAAATTTGTATTCCAAGAAACTCTAATTTGGGGCTGCCTTATATGGTTTTAAAATGTTTTCAAGAGTCATTAGGAATGATTTCAGATTGCCTATTGAAGTCCCTCCCAACAGCAAGGCTCTTGGATCAACACATACACCTATATCAGGCTGCCTGTTAGGGAGTTCACAGTCAGCAACTAACCCTCAAGAACAGATCTGGTAGCTTTAAGCTTAACTTTCATAAACATAATATATGCAGTTTTCTCTGAATGACAAGATGGCTGCAATAACCAATCTAAGACCAAAAGTGATATAACACAGGCTGATGAGAACACAGATTAACACCAAAATGATTTCTGATCTATAGAGAAATAAAAACGGCAAAGGGGCTTCTGAAAATAAAAGTTATTTGTTCCTAACCCCTGCTTCTTTGCTTGGAGCTATTTCTTAAGAAAGAAGCTGCTTCCTTCCCTAACCATATAAAACGATCCCTGAAGTTATTTATAGTGTTCATGGCCGGGAGGCATCACTCGGTTCCCCCACCACAAGCCCAACCATGTGTTACTATATTAAAAAATGTGAAAAAGTAATTATGGGGTATGGGAGCCAGTGTCTGCAGACACAACCTGCCAAAGAGGAAGTGACAGGAAACTTATGCTCCTCACTGCTGCTCAAGCACTGCCCAGGCTCCAGGCTCAGAAGAAAGAAATCTGTTCCAAGAAATAAGAGAGGAGTCTGCCCTGGTGAATCAGAAATATCCCTGTTTCTGAATATACAGTAAACTGGTTTCCATTCCCAGGTCCCCTCAGTTGGTCAGACTTTCCAGTCACGTGGCAAGACCACTCATGGCATCCTCCCCTGACAACTAAGCCAGCAGCCTGCCTCAGCTCCTGCTGGCCTGAGCAGATTGGGCCATGGAAGCTTCTGGACTTGGGTGAGAGCTGGAGACCACTAAAACTGGCCCCTAAGACCTTGTGCTGCTATTCCCAGATCCTGATTTTGTGACCTTGTCCTAAATCTAGTTTTGTTGTTCCTCTCTCGCCTCCACCCTTGCTTCCTTGTCCTCATGTAGAATATTAAGAACCACCCGATGTTGACTTGTGGACCATCATCCACACATCCACAACCCCCTCGGCTCTTCTCTTGGAAAATGGACTCTATCGCTTTTGGGAGACCCAAGCATTCTACCCCTTGCAGCAAAGAGAAAAAGTACTCCAAATATCTGCCTCTAGAGAGTAGAAATTCATCAGGGAGAGAAACATTTATTAAGAGAAATTATACTTCCTTCCCAGGACCTCTGATAATCTACCTCTGGTCTGAGCTACAACAGGCGTTCCCTTCTGATGTCTCAGGGAAAAACAAAAAGACCAGCTCTCATAAGCACACCCTGTAAAATTCCTGCTATCTCAGGAAAGCTTCACTTGGAAGTAAATATTTGTTGCCATTTCTGACTTCAACCAGATTACCTAAATGCTTCACTACAAGAACTCCAAGCAAGTAAAAAATGTACACAAAAGTGTCTTCTAAAAACTCATATACAGAAATCTTTCGATTATTTTTTTATACACGGGAAAGAGCTGAGAAATCTTTAAATAATGTTTTCAAGAAAAGAGAGTCACAGACAACAACAACAAAAAAAAATGCAGAGGCCAATGAGGCCTGGGGAAATGCCCTCACTACTTTATTAATAACTAAATAAATCGAATTAACCTTTTTCCCTTGTGGATCCTATTCTATGGACATGAAATATAGTTTCATATTATAAACACATCAGGCTTGAGTTCTTATTGTACAGTCTGCTGCAGTTTAGAATGTGAGTGAACGCTAATTTCTAAAAGTCTTCCCTCCAAGTTGGTTTTTCAACTCAGAGCAATAGCATATATATAGAATTTAAACAGGTATCAATTGATACAGTTAGAAAGAAGACTAAAATGGGGGGGGGGGCGGGGAGGATATCTTACAAAGCAGATCCATGGCAGCCTTCCACAGTCAGAACTGGTTTATAGCTTTCTGAGATGCCCTGTTGACCTCTCAAAGATCTGTAAAGGAGCTTAAGTTATCTCATTATCCCAGTTTTCCCTCTTTCATCTTTGCCTCCTAAATCCCTTTCTTCCCCACTGTAGTATCCACAGTGCCACCTGCTGGTTGTAAGAAGTATGCCCATGTCTCTCAGTTCTTTGGGAATTTTGCTAATTAAAATCAATCAACGACTGCTGCAAAAGCCACAGGAACATACCTTTCAACCTTTCAGATATAATAAAAAAAAATTATGACATAAGATACCAATTCATGGAGATGTAACATCATCCCATATATTCTCCTAAGGCAAAGACACAGCTATTTTAAGGGCATATCTAAAGTTAACTCTAACATTTGGCAAATTTGCTTCATGCAGGTTGACACTAGGACTCTGTGAAAGAATATTTTTAAAGGTGATTAACAAAACTATATCAAAAATTTTCAAAATGCTACATTTTCTTGTACCCACCAATTCTGGATATAGATGCTCGCTTTCTGAGACAAGTGTCTTCTACTTTCAAAAGTAGGAAACCTATCATAATTAGTTAGGAATAAAGCTTTAAGTCAATCCCTTGATTTTGTTCCATAACAATTCCTTCCCCACTGAAAGGTAAAGCCCCTCCTCTTCCCACCTCCAAATCTGCGGGCCAGACACACAAATGACAGGCACCAGAGCATCTACAGGCATGTGTGAATGCGATGCTCCTCCTCCCACACTCAGCCTTTCAGATGGTTCAGCTATTTTCCATGTGTCAACAATCTGCCATTTGCATCCCAGGCCTTAACTAGGCAAAAGATAAGGCAGGATAACCTTTAGAACCCACAACTAATGAATATGAATGAGGTCATTCCTGTGAGCTTTACTGTGGGACACAGCAACACCCCTGGAAAACATTTTTGCTGCGAGGTTCCTGACAATCATTAGCTAATCAAGTTTTCTAACAATCCCCTGGAGTCTAGATTGGCAAAGGGTCATTATACCTCTAGCAGGTAGGCAAACTAAGACATACAAAGGTTTGAATTGACATTAAAATAAAAGTGCTGCAAAAAGCTTCTCACTGACTGTAAATGCATAGCAAGAAATATACCCAAGTCAGGAGGCACTAAATCCCTGGGAAAGTATTGAGTCAGCCATTATTTGGAATGATTTTATAGGGCCAATGATTTCAGAAGTGTATTTCTGACCTAAGTAAAATGTTTGCTACTGAGGAATAATTTTAAAGAAATTTCTGTATTTATCAATTTAGGATTTATTTGGAGAGTTGCTGGATTTCTTTCTCCACACCTCTTCTCAGTTAAAGGTTAAACCTGGAAACTACAGATAAGAAGATAGATTACAAATGCAGTTTGCAGGCTTTAGAGCCTTTATGCTCTACCTAGCACTGTCTCTTAATTTTGTTTGTATTTACTCTCTTCTTTCTAAAAGTATAACTTGAATACTAACATTTTCCCGCCTTCTACCAAATCCAGGAACTGTCACATTTTCTTTTTTAAGCCTATAAAATTCAAAATAATTTCTGTCAAGTTAGCAAAAAACTCTAACCAGCCCTTTGTTGCTGCAATTAAAGTGATTTTTTTCACCTGAATATAACTCTGACACAGGGTAGAATTATAAGAGTTCTGTATAAATCTATTTTGATAGATAATTTCCCTTTAGTACTTACTTTTGTACTCAACACAATTTTGTACTTAACACGATTTTGTATTCAACACAGTTCGGTACAAAACACAATTTTACATTCTCATTATGCATCCTAGAATTATTTAGAATTATTCTAGGAACTATCAGTCAAATTAACATCCGTGGTCACTATCTAAAGGAAAAAGTGAATTTAGGATCACCCTTTAAAAACAAGCAATCACCTAGAATGTGGGGGGAGGGGAAGAAAGCATCAGCTTTTTGTTTCTTTTAATGGAATAACCACACAAAACAAGCTAAGCCCATGGTAGAGCCAAACAAAGTCAAATATATAAAACTTGAAGAAAATGGTGCAGCAGGGAATGCTGTATGACAAGCATTTTTCTTATGTCATCCATCACTGCTTCCCGAAAATGCTCAACGCTCCAACATTTGTTCACTTCATAGAGGATTCTCTTCGCAGTCAAGGAAGACCTTAGGAGCAGTACACTTAGCACTCAGCAGTTATTTGACCTATTTTACTAATGTGTTTGGGAAGGAGGTTAATTAACAGTGGATGGCTGTATCCTTAAGCTTAATTTTTCCAACAGCCCTGCTCATAAAAGGAAAAATTGAGTATGTATTGAAGGAAGCAAGCAATTAAGTTGCACAAATAGTGAGCTCATTGAACTGCAGCTGACTTCTATCATGTCAAAGAACAACTAAACACAGAAGCAATAAAAAGATTGTTGCCACGACCACCACTGAGAACCCACTGGCAATAAAGATGAATAACTTCCTACTTGAAGATTACTTGATTAAAGCTCTTTGGAAACCAAATGTTACACATAGGCATAAATGGAGCAAAATATTTTAATGCATGTTTGGCAGGTTCAGAAACATTTTATAGTCAATTTAAATGAAGGTTTATACAACAACAGTAAACTTCACTTAAAACAGCCTTTCCAATTGCTGTTCTTGCAAGCAAGCGCTAGCGTTTCTGAGGAAGGCTTGAACCATACTGTGGGATAAGTCCCATACCTAACTGAGAAAGGGGAGGGCCAATGGGGAGCGGAATTCCACAGGACTGGGTCCTCTGAAACCAAACCCAAGAGCAGAGCCAGAGAAGCCCATTCAGATGGCTGTGACCCTTGAAGGCAAGTAAACAGACTCCCTGTAGCAATAACCAGGAAATCTCTCTCTCCCTAGCAATCTTCTGCTCTCCTTCCCACCTCCCAAAGCTCCAAAAGGTCAAGTTTTAGCCCAAGCTGCCCTTCAAGAAAGTATATTCCCATTTAGGAGTTCAATACAGGCTGGCATCAGAGCTGGCTCCCAGGACTATCAGTGTCAGTGAGGTGGGATGGGCATGATTTGACAAGGAAATGTGTCTGACAGAGGACTGAGCGCTCAACTTACAAGTGTCTGTGGGCATGTCTGGAGAATATCAGCTCCTTTAAGGGCTAGACCCCAGCACTTACCTACTGTTCTTAAAGGGTTCAACATAGAGGATGATGGAAGACAAAAAAAGATGATTTTAACATAAGAGTTGCTTATAAGCTAACAGAAGATGATGATAAGAAGCTGCTCTTTGCAATGCTGCCCTCTAACTTACTGCTGTGGAGAATTAAAGCCAGCCTATTAGAAATAAACCCGTCTGCCACCCATGTCTATCCTTCCTCCATTATCTTCATCTCTAAAATGGGAAGGGAAGATGCTTTTCTTCTGAGCACTGCTCTTCCACTTAGCTTGAAGGGGTCATAACCCTGCCAAGAGATTTTGATGAGCAGTTCTCCCCCTCCTCGGCCCCAGCCCTCTCCTTCCTACTCAGAAATGCTGCTGTGAGCTCCTACAGGACTTGTTTCTTCTTTTTGTTCCACAGAGTCCCCATCAACAGCCTGGGTATGTAGTAGGTGTTGAATACATGCCATTTGGCTACAATCATCCTTTTTTAAAGGTTCATTTTATCTTAACCATTCTTGCTGCAATAATCAAAGATATCAAAACTGGAGACGCATTTTATGTCAAAGCTTGGAAGAAGGTGGGGAGTAAAGAAAGGAATCATAATGCTCTTAAGTTTTCTTAAGTAAGAAATGGGACCCCAAATGGTCTGACTATAAAGCACAAAGTACTTAGGTCTGCAATTTACTTAGATAGATCCACCCATTAAACACTGTTTTCTAGAGACCCAGAGCTGAATTTGCAGTGATGTTTAAATACTTGATTTGATTTACAAACACATTACAAATGTCCAAATGGCCTTATCAGATGAAAAGCTGATCTTTGAAATTTTGGTTACACATCTCCTCACCACCTTACAAAAGGCCTGGCCACTGGCTACATGGAAAGAGTCTGAATATTTACTCAATTACATTTTACTAGCAGGGAGAAAGCACAGTGGTGCAGTCTCTTCCTTTCATTTTGTTTCTCCACCTTGAAGCCAAACATGGGCTTTGAAGTACAGGCTCTCCACTGACTTTCTAACACTGTACTGCAGATGGAATGAACTGTACAGAGCAGGAAGGAGGGTGGAGAAAGAAGTAAGCACAGTTCAGAGATGGAAACCTTCTGCTCGCTGGAAACCCCTCCAGTCTTAGGTTCACTATCCAAACTCCAAAGGCCAAGACGAATCCCTCCACCCCCGTATTACCAGAACAAGAAAAATGCCTAGGAAAGCCCACAGTTTCCTTCCTCCACAAGGAGAGGAAGCAGCAGAGGTAGCAGATGCCCATTTGCAGCCATCACTTCCTCGGGGGTTGGTGTCCATTTCCACCCACTGGGATGGAGTCTGGAAACTTCATAACCGGCAGGAGATTAGGATGCAAGAATCTATTTTGGCTCCAATTCTGGCTTTATAACAACTAGTACAGTCTCTAACTCTGAGAATACTATAAGCATTAGTAAGAATTTCAAATTACCTCATCCTCAAGAGTTAGGTCACAAAGTCTATCTTGAGTAAGGCTGAAGATGCTCTTCAGAAATACCATGAGATTGTGGGATAAAATAGAAATACATTCAGAAGTGATCGACAGTAAGTTATACTTTTCTAGCTCTCATTTGGGCAGTTAGAAAATGTCAAGGTCCTAAATCAAAAGCAAGATAGGGTATAATATCAGTAACAGTATCTAGAATAAATGGTTGTAACAAGATTGTTCTTCAGAAAAAAAAAAAGAAATGGTGTGTATAATCAAATATGTTAAAAGCATCCATTTAAGTACTCATTGTTTTTTCCCTCAAATCACCTTCTTCTAAATTTCTTTATCTCAGTTCATGGTATCTCCATTTACCAACCTTAGAGACATCTGTGGACCCCACCACATCCAATTCTAGATTCAGAATGTCCTTTGGATTAGTCTCACTTCTGCTTCACTATCACTGTCCTACATCACATCTTCTACACCTGGATTATTATAATTTCTCCCCACTGGGTCTGCCGTTACCATTCGCTTTCTCTCTACTCCAAGTCCTCTCTTACATTCCTGATCATTACCTTTCTAAGGTATAGTTGTAATTATGGTACACTCTCTCAGTCCAAAAACTATTACTAACTTTCTGAGGTGTTTTTTTTTTTTAATAAATTCCAAACTCTTAGCATAGTACTCAAGGCCCCTAATAAAACTGTTCTACACTTCAAAACTTACCTGTCACTTTCTCCTCGCACACAGCTATTCCTCTAACCAGAACAGATCCATCTCCTTCCATAGCTCATGTTATGAGCGTTCATACTTTAAAACTTAGCACTTTTCTCCAGTTTCATCAGTTCCAATCTTACTTCTTCTCCAAAGACAAATTCAAAGGTACTACCTCTAGGAAGACAAAATAAACTGCTTCCTCCCCAGAGCACATACAACATTTTGTTTATCCCTTTATTATAACATTTGTCCCAGTCTGGCTTGTATTCATTAATGTAGAATTTTCTGTTACCCCTTAAGGACAGAGTTAATTCCATTAACGAAGTCCTGGGAGCCTAGCAAAGTGCCTAAAATAAGACAAGCATCCCCTAACTGGCTCTTAACCTGAATTAAGCAGTAGAGAAATTAGGAATTTCCCCTCAAACCTGTACAATGGATAAGACTCATGGTCAAGGAGGATGTGGAGGGAAAGAAGAAAACTTGTAAAACCCACCCAAACTGAAGTCTATTAATGAGTTTTTTTATAAAAGACTAGAAATGGCCTAATCTATTGCCTCCCAACATTTCTGCATTCACACATATTTGCAAAGGGTTCTATTCTGCTGAGAACTGACACCCTCATGAAATGGAGAAAGCATCTCTTTTTTCAGCAACAGTGACTTAAATGATGCATTTAAAAGGGTTCAATTAACACTCAGCAGATAAATGACACAATAAAAATTATACATAAAAATACAATTTATATACACACACATCTTAGGTACTGTTTCATTTAAACATCTCTACACACAGACATCTACTGATATCTTAATAAAACAAATATCTATTGATTTTTTTCTATTATTCCAACGATCAGGAAAAAACCCAAGAACTAAAACTATCTGTTTAGCCTTAATGGCATTAAGTAATGAAAGTCCCTGTTACTCAGAAATCTGAGACAGGTTTATTGCAGTTCTCATTCTTGCATGGAATGAAAAAATGAACCCAAACTTCCAAAAGAAAACCATAATTTTCCAACATCTTCTCATATGAATCTTGCCTCTCCTCTAAAACTTTTGAGTCAACTCTTCCTGAGATGAATCATGTTAAGAAATGAATCTCTTAATTGCACCATATAAGTTAAACAGTGAGCCATGAGCTCATCACCCTGGACATAATAAAAGGGCAGAGACACTCAGGCATTTCAACAACATCTTAATTCCTGCACTATTCTGGTTTATTATAAAGCAGGCCTGTGTGCAGGAAGACATTTCTAAAAATGCTTTTATCTCTGTTTTTGCATGTTAGCAGATCTCTTGGTCTCGTATCTCTGCAGATAGCGGTCTCAAGTGTGCAAAATCTAAGCCGGCAGGTCAATGAATTTACTTGAGAAAGAAACCAATCCAGTCCTGAAAATGGCTCATGGACTCAAGAAGAGCTAGGAATAGAAGGAACTTAAACTACACAATTACTCCCCAAGCTCAAACGAAAAACAAACAAAAAACACAAACAAAGCCCCAAAGTGGACAAATGGCATAGCCAAGAGATTTAGATATATTTGAGCTTGAGAAGAAATGGGACTGAAGTACAATACCACATTCCTTGGGTAGTGTCACTTTTTGAGTCTTGATTTACCATGAAGTCCTCCTTCTGAAGATGACTAGTAACATTTCTATGTTGCCACATGTAGCACTGGTAGGTCCCATCTACGTAGAGAGACCTGTGTACAGTACATTCCACATGAGCACAAATAACTATTCTACTCTGAACCTGGTACCAATGAATAAGTATCCCTAAGAAGATGGCACAATGAGAAAATACATTCTTTGAATAATTTTACAAGAATGGGAATATACGTGTGGCATATCTACAAATTACTCCAAATATAGATATTTCAACATTTCTCCTGTAAGAAAAATCACAAAAAATGCATTTAACTTGTTCAGAAGGGAAAATGCCCCCAGCATAACCAAGGAGGTATAAAGAAACAGACACCAGCAGAATCAGCAGTATTCAATAAATCGATAATTCCATAAGCTCAAACACTGACCTGCAGTGAATATTCTTCCTTTGTGTCATATCCAAGACATGTAGCTCTACTGCTCCAAGTGTTTTTAGATGGTGCTATTGATTGCAAAAAAGCTGCAAGCTTGCTATTTTGTATTCCACTGCTTATCACTGTCAAGAGTCTGGACCAATGGACCTTCTGTCCTGAATGTCCCAGTTAGAACTGCAGCTCTACCTTTAGTTAGAGCTCACAGGAGCAAGTGGCAAAACTGAAAACTGATAGAAGCATAGTCCTGAGATCATGATGTCCTTCATACTATATCCCAAAGTTAGGATGGATCCCAGATCCTCAGTTTCACCATCTGTAAGAAAGGAATAGGCACTTTTACTTGGATTCTGAGATTCAATAGCTATGAAGCAGGATTTAAAACAAATGCATTCAATCCTATAGACAGGCACTTTGGTAACAATTAGATATATAACTTATGAGAACTGCCCACAAAGATTTGCGCAGACTGTTAGCAGAGACCAGGAAGATTCTGCCTCACAATCAAGGTGAAATCCTTTCTGTGGCTGTCAATATCAAGCTACACTGTTTTGTGATGGATATGGCCTTGAAATTACTAAAATTAAGAACAGTGCTTTGCTCTGTCAACTGTGACAAATATTATTTCCAGCAATGTTTTTTTCTGCAAGAAAGGAGAAACAAAGTGGTGTGGGGGTGGAGGGAGGGAGCTGATGTTAATATCTTGGTCCAAGTACCTTGGAAGAGTTCATTTCTGAGAGCAGTCTGACACCTTTAAAAGATAATAGCATTGTCTCAATCAGTTCCAAAGAACTAAGGAAGACAATACTCCTAAACTCCGTGCAGTTGGCGGAGTTATGTTATATATCATTTAACAAAAGCACTGACCCAAGGGCAACGTAAACACATCAAACTTTTTTTTTTTCTTCCACTTGTTCAATGTTGAACTGCAGCAAAAAAGTGGGGGAAGGAGTTTCAATTTCCCAGAGTTCCCATCCTGATAAGAAAGTTTCTCTTTACAAAGTACAAATGGGGAAACGCATGTGTATTTGTACAATTTCCAAGACATTTCAGGATTCCCTAAGTAGAAAACAATATGCTCAGAATAATTAACAACAAAATAAACTAGCAGAAGTTGAACTTTATTTCCCTACATCGGCTGGTATTTCTAAAGGAATGGAGGAGTGAGAAAGTGAGAAAAATATTAAACATTCAAGATGGAGATAACAATACATGAATTACTTTACTGATATGCCAGGATTTTTTTTTCATCAAACTTTAAGTACATAAGAAAACTATATACATAAAAGGAATCAGGGACTGAGATGTTCTTGTTTCTGTTTTTACTGTTTACAAAGCAACCTTGAGCAGCCCTAGGTTTATCTTTGCCACTGTGTTTGCTGACTTGTCCCTGTTTAGATCTGCCTTGTCCATGTTTAGATCAAGTTTTGATACTTGCTTCTTTAGCTGACCACAAAAAGGCAGCTGGTCCAGAGAGGCCAGAATGAGAAAGAGAGGAGTTGCAGGGCTAATCAAGTCATCTGAGAGGCCTTGTTGTGCTCATCCTGTGTAAACAATAAGACATGTCAGCGTCCCTGGTTGCTATCATTGCTGACAGTTCTCTGAAGACCAGTAAGTGTTGAATTCTTTAAAGCTGGATTGTGCCCCATGAGAGAAATGATAGTGTGAGATGAGGGGGACTTCATGGATATCTGAGTACCTTGGGAAAGAGAAGAATTGAGGCTTTTCACTCAGCAACCTAATGAAAACTAGACAAATAGTCTTGCATTTAATATATAGTTTCCACCAATTCATGCTTCTTTTGTTAGGAACAATTCTAGCCTGTATAGAAAAAGAGAGTTAGATATAAAGAAATAATTTCTCATTGACAAGGGAGCTTCAGTCTATGCTTCAGGTAAAGCAATGCTTATGAAAGGACAAGAGAGTAAGTGTATGCTGGTAAATTTCCATTGCTCAACCATTTCTCTGCTTCAGTTTCATAGACCCCAAAATTTTATGTCCTCGAACAAGTAGTCAAATGCAAAAGGACAGAACTAAATAATCCATTTGGGATAGCCAGGACTGAATGCAAAACACAAAGACTAAAATAAAAGTCTTTAAGGAATATGAACAAGAAACTGTGGCAAAGAAGGGAAAGACTTGAAAATAACTTACAAAAGCAGCATCTAGTGCTAAGGAATAATGAACTTCACATGCTCTGCCTTAAAATCCACAAGGTATCTTTTGAACAGGATCCACTAGTGTAAATTAGTCAGATCATAAAAAAAAAAAAAATCCCAATTCACACCATTATTCACTTCTAACCCCAGACTCCTAAAATGTGTAAAATGAAGACCAAATTTATTTCATGGAAACTGACATGCTGAATTAAAATAAACTTCACATCATTTTGCTATGATACCTAAGCTATGGAGTTTGAAGTGAGTGATGTTTCAGAGGAGAAGAAATTCGTTTTTCCATTGTTTCTATTTTTTCTTTCCAAGGAAGATTTCCTAAAAACATTTGCTCCATTAAATGATCCAAAATGTTTGAGAGGAGAACATGTCTTAGGTCCACTTGTAAAATAGGCTCCAAAACCTTGAGAAGGCTCATCCTTTCAATATCAAATTCATCCTTGAAATAAGGATTGTCTCTATAAATAAAACCAAACCTAATGTTCCATTAATCTAGCAGTACAGTATTTAACGTGGATTTTCACTGTTTTCTAAAAAATATTATTTGATAGCACAGAAACTGATTATTCTTCCCAAATTTTTTCTCTCATCCCCTTCATTCGTCATGAATTGAAACAACCTTATCCTATCTTATTCAGCTTCATTCAGCCTGGGAATGTGTCTGACCCACAGAATACAGAGAGTAACTTAAGGAGAAAATTGCAAAGTTCTATGAACTAAATAAAGAGTTACCACCATTTTCCTAACTTTGCTATAAGCAGAAAGCTAAAGTGCTATTGGCATGGACCAGACAGACACTGCTGAGCAACTTTCCAAAGAGCAAATGGTAAAAAATAAAATAAAATGAAAAAGATTTGCCTGTCATGGGAGTTGGTCAATAAAATGCAACAGTGTTTATTACAACATTTAAAGTCTGTGATTAAGAACACCAAAAGGCCTAAACTAGAAAGGTTTTCAGCCTGTAATTTTCCTGCAGTCCTGGCCTGTACTTCCTTATGAGTTAGCTCAGCAGGGCTTTTTTTCCATGTCCATCATCAGCTTGTAATTATTGCCATTCTCAAAGCTATGCCAGATGGGTCTTTAGAAGCAGGCATGCAGCTTGTTTATGAGAGAAAGAGCTGTAATATTACTCTACACAGAGACCTATCTGGTCCTACTCAAAGAGCCCTGCTCCTCCTCCTCAGCAGCCCCCTCCCCCTGCGAACCCACCCCCACCACTATTCTCTCTTCCTCCCCTAGACAACCCTCTCAGTTTCAGCTCCCTGTCCCAGGTGAATGGCCTGGTGAGGGGCTGGGACCACGGGAGCCCAGAGATATCTGTATCTTACAGCATTTGGCCGGATTGTCACCTATCCCATTCACACATGGAAATGAGGCCAACACCCTAGAGAAAAACAAACTGTGGACTCTTTCCCTTTCACATTCTAGTGCCGGGCTTTATTTAAAAGACTAGAGCTGCAAGTCTAACCCTCCAAGTACAGAGAGACAGAGATACCTTCTATTTCTCTTCTCTGGGAATTCCTCATTGGTCAAAATGAAATTCAAGCAAGAGGCTCAAGGACAAACCTTTACTCCTTTTTGCCTGGTAGGAAGGATAAACATTTGTTAGAAGGTTGAGGTCAAGGAGCTGTGCTAAGCAACATCGGGGAAAAGGGAAAAGCGCCTAACAGAGGTTCATCTGGTGATAGGTGTGGGGTGTTAGGTATCCCAGAGGGCCAAGCAGAGCTTCAATCAGCAGTTAATGAGGCAAGACCTGCAACAGATAGCCACTTTTAACTTACAAAAGCTTTTAGATGTCTCTGTTTACTTTGATCCATTTCAGTTAATTTGAGCCTGGTTAGGGAGCATTTTCCTTTTTCTTTTTTCCTTTTTTTTTTTTTTTTTTTTTGTTGCTAGGTAAACCCTCTGCTCCCAACCCATCTCCACCCCCACCTTCCAAACAATAGTATCACTTACCAACTTTATACTGAATAAATTTTGAAATCTTCCGTCAAGGTCAGCAACAATTATATAAAAAACAAGCAGAAGAAGACCGTTACCACAGTCTGCCATAGAATGGTAATTTCAAAATCCCACCAGTGAAAGATAAATGAAAAGGAGGGCGGGACAGGAAAGGCTGCATTTTCAAGGGAGATTTAGTTATTTGTTTCTGATTAGGTGAAGTACGCGTTCTTTTATCCCTTGTTATTTTACCCATGTGATGACCAGAGAGCTTTCTTTGTTAAAATGTTTCAGAGCGGATAAAACTAATTTACTGGAATGTGAAATAATCCAGAAAGAAACTGTACCTGATAGGGCAGACAGGGAGGGCACTTTAACTGGCTGGAGTTTCCAGGCCCAGGGCTGAGACTGGACTTCCTGGCTAGAGAGCTGAGATCGCCTGTGCTGAGGCAAATGCACGTGGACCTGCCTGTTAATGGGATGGGCTGGTGTAACGAGCTTTTAATTAGGTGGTCTTGGTGCTTGACCCCACCGTACTGTGGGCCTGAACCACCGGGTAAGGGTGTAGGAGACACTTCCGGTTCCCCCCATAGGTGCGGATGAACTTCCAGGAACGCTTCCCCGCATTCGCGGGGTCAGCATTGCGATCCCCGGCTTGCTCCTGAGTATGTCCCTTCCCAGCATGCTCCCGGGCCACCCTCAGTCTCTGCGCGACCCCTCCCTTGCCCTCCAAGTTGCGCCTACTCCTTAGTAACTAAATGCTCTTTCGTCCCCTGGCCGCCACTGTGCTACTTCCCCCAAGACACCTTCGTTCAGAATGTCATATTTGTAGCATGTGTATATTAAAAAAAAAAAAAAAACACGAAAATATCTGGTCATCTCGCCAGCAAAATTAATTTTACATATGTATGTAATTTTTGCATATATACAAATTATGCTGAGTATATATTTATGCACATGTATGTATGTATGTATTCCTCCAAATATATACTCCTCTCAAGTGAATTATATTAGGATTCTCAACTCACCACCCCTCTCCTAACTTCTACAATTCCAGAAAGTATTATGAAGAGATATAAGGTGATGTACAGGATGGAATCTTTCTACATGTCTGCCCTTAAATAAGTTAAAACTCCTTTGAAGTGTGTTCTTTAAGATTCCTTTCACAGAAGAGTCCAAAGGAAATAGAAGTTAGGAAACCCAATTTCTACTTGAGATTCTTAAAAAAGAGAAGGACTAAGACCCCTACTTAAATCCAATGTCACCCCCCAGAAAGGGTTCCGGACACGGAACATGCTTATCTGTCACACTAGAACTTCAATGGTACCGGTTTGCATTTATTTTGCATTTTACCAAATCTTTAAAATGAAAGTAAAGTTTATCATTGAAGAATATTGAACTCTCAGTTAAAAGACATTAAGTGCAGGACCTCCCTGGTAGTGCAGCGGTTAAGCGCTGCGCTATGGAACTGTCAGCATCAGCGATGTCAGTTCGAGGCCCAGCTGGGGAGATTCCCACATGGTGCAGCAGACCTCTTCTGTCTTGACCGCTGCTCCCCTCAGCAGTGTATTTCTGTCTATCTGCCTGTGCTGCTCTCCACTCTGTCTCTGGTGAACCCTCTTGCTACCCCAAGCTTCTGGCCTGTACCCCGCTTGTGTGCATAAATAAATAAATCTTTAAAAAGAAAGACATTAAGTGCAAAAAAAAAACAAGACTTCTTTACATGAGAGCAACAATAATAGTAACCACTAATATTCTTTCTATACTTAAGTGATAACTGTGTTAAATGCTTTAGGATTCTGCATAATTTGTATAATGTTTAACGTACAAGCATACTAAATTCTTTCAGTTAATGATGGTGGCAGTTGCTAAGCTGTAGGCCAAGTTGTTCCTTTCATTCACGCTCTAGGGAGAGATGACACGGGCATGTTGAGTCACTCAAAACAGGCTCAAACCACCCCAAGGAGTTTGCCTGATGAAAGGTTTTCCTTTTCTTCAAAGCCACTTCCTGTGTCACATGACCTATATCACTCCAAAGATAATAACACTTCATGCTTCCAGAACACTTTTATCCAAAGATCTCAAAGCATTTTCAAATGTTAATTAAGCCTTCACCATCCTCGAAGATAGCAATGCCAATCTTGCTGTTTAAATACTATATTCCAGAACACAGGTTGTTCTAATCACTGAGAGGGAAATGGAGGCCTCTCTGAGCAAATCCAGTGTGTAAGTCACCACCCAAACACTAATGACACCCAAAATTCTCCTGCATCTCCTGGGAAACCACCACAGCCTCTCTATTCTAAATTGTCCACTACTCCCACAGATTGTTTCCGCTGTAAGAACCACATCCAAGTTTAAAAAGGGGAGAAGCAGGAAAAAAAGAGGACTTTCTAATAGTTCTATTTTGTTTAGGGGTAAAAATGTAGATAGAAATATATGCATTAGATTTCTGGAAATACATAAGCACTCTCAGCATATAGCTAGGTGTCTTTGTTAAATGCTTTTTCATTTATCATGATGACCAGAAGGAGAAAAATAACTTCTCCAAGGTTTACATTTTTTTTCAAAGATTTATTTTTTTATGCATACAAGAGCTAGGGTGTAGGCCAGAGGTGTGGAGGCTGAGAGGATTCACCAGAGACAGATTGGGAGCAGAACAGGTGGGTTGACTGAAATACACTGCTGAGGGGAGCAGTGGACAAAACAGGAGAGGTCTGCTGAGCCATGTGGGAATCTCCCTGGCCAGGATCGAACTCGTGCTGCAGTGGCTGTGGATAGCTTCATAGTGCTGAGACTTAACCCCTTGCACCACCAGGGAAGCCCATCCCCAGGTTAGATGTTGCTGTTCAGACTGTAATTTACCTGCACCCTATTTCCCAGGCACCATGCACCACTGTGATCCAGCCAGAGAGCAGTCAGGCCTCAGGCAGTTTGCATTTCCCTTAGTCTAGATAAAAGACCATGTGGCAGTCAAAGCCCTTCAACACCTGGCCCTTTCTCAATTCCAGCTTCATCTCCTCCACTCTGCCACACTGACTTTCTTTCTACCTTCTAATGAGCCAAACTTTTTTCTTACCCCAGGGTCTTTGCACAGGGTTTTCCTATTGCCTGAAATGTTTTATTCTCTATTCTTAATAAATTCCAACGCTTAGTTACTAAATTAAAGGTCACTTCTTGAGAAAAGTCTTGTTTATCTATTATTAAATTAGTTCCTCTATGATACTCTCAAACGACAGACTTATAATAATTCGTAAGATTTTCTTCATCTCTCTCCCTTTAAGATTATTAGCCATGAGGAGAGGGGTTGATTTTAGCTGTTTCTGTCCATGCCACATAAGCTATGTCTGGCATTTTGAATGTCCTGGAATTATATCTGTTTAATAAACTAGTAAGCCTGAATCTATTAACCTGGTTTGCAAAATACATTTTTCTTTTCATGTGATATTACAAGGTGAAGAGAAAAATGAGAAATAGATATCAGCTATTGGATTATACTTTATTTCTGCCATTACTGAATAGTCAAGAACCTGAACTAATTGCATAAATATGATTTTTTATTATAAATTATGCTTTTGAACTAGGTGTTTTTACCTACATTTTCTTATCGACCCCCAAAACAATCTTGAGAGGCAGAAGCTACTATTATACCCATTTTGCAGCATGAGGACTATATGACTTGCCTGTTATCTCTGAGACTCCATATTCCATTTATTCATTTATTGTGAACACTCACTGTTTTCCAAGCATAGTCATAGTAGAATAATGATCAAGACAGTCATAGCCTCCTTATTGGAGCTTTTGTGTTACTCCAGAGCAATAGCCCAGTACATTAGGGCATGTAGTTAGAACTCAATAAATATTTAAACCATGTATATTAGGGAGAGAGAGGAAGAGGCAGAGAGAGCACCTCAAGGACTATGACTGAACACCTTCAGAGTTCGAAGATTCCACAGTACTGCTGCTACAATACTGGTGTTCATTATATGACTTGTTCTAGGGGACATCGGTTTGCCATCTGTTCTATAAAGATGTGCAGAAGGAGGTCATGAGTCCCTCCAATATTTTAATAAAAAATAAAATGATCAATGATGATGAGAGTTTAAATAGCAATGCCAGATTGCAGTCAAAATGATCTTTCTAAAACACAAATTAGAAAATCAGATCATGTCCTTCACATGAGTTACAACCTTCTAGGGCTTCCTAATAGCCATGAGAAGGAGTCCAGTTTCCTCATGTTCTTGATACAGATGACAGGAGTTTGACCCATCTTTGGAATTCTGTCTCTTTTACTGACTACTTTACAGACTTCGTAAAAAGAAAAAGAAGTTCACTTACTCCAACATCTCTAAACCCTGGACATGTTGTTCTATCACCACCACTCTTTGCCTGGGTTGAGGGGAGAGTTCATTTGATGCAAGGTTTAGATTGGGCAGTGCTCTTGAAAACAACAGCGATGAAGAGGGACAGAAGCAGGACTGAGCAGCGGAAAATTTTTCCTTGAGCAAGGAAAAATTGAACTCAAGTACAACTGAATTAGGTCTCAACTGATTCAATAAGGAGCTCTGGGAGTGGGATGGCCTTCAGAGACATCCTAATGAAGGCAAGGAGCTGGACCTTTTACCCCAGTTGCCCTCAGAGATAAAGATAAGATT
Source organism: Scalopus aquaticus (assembly GCA_004024925.1). Lineage (NCBI taxonomy): Eukaryota > Metazoa > Chordata > Mammalia > Eulipotyphla > Talpidae > Scalopus > Scalopus aquaticus. Next base: position 98,724 of record PVIJ01003332.1, on the reverse strand, counting down.
GAGCAAGCCAGATTCCTTCAGCAGAGGGTAACTGTACTAACCTGAGAGTCATCAAAAGGCAGTGGTACTGCCAGTGGTGGAATGAGTATCCAGGTCTTTAAGGAAGTATCTACTAGTATACCATAGCACCAACTATATTCTGATTAACTCTAACCAGACTTATATATCTCTTTCTCCAGGAAGCCTGTCCTGATTTCTTAAAATTAGGAGAGCTCCTCCTAAGTGCCCCCCAAAGCACCAGTCGGCATTCTTTACATTATATAATTATCATCTGTTAACTTGTCTGTATTCCCCTAACAAAGTATAAACATGAAAAAAGACAAGATATCTGCCTTATTTGCATTCTATATTCCAACATGTAAATATTCATGAACAAATGAAAAATTAAAGATTACATTCAGATTTTTAAGATTATACATAATACTAAAAAGTCTGGAAGACCATGTACCAAAATATTGTCAATTGTTATCTGTCACTGTTGGGATTATGTATGATTTTTATTTCTTTTGTTATACCTTTCGGTATGTCTCAATTTTTAAATGCATGTGACTTTTAAAAATGTTAAGTTACAATAATTTTGAAGAAAATAATTAACATGATTCATTTTAATAATAACTGGTATCATAGAGAACCTATTTGTGGTTGCCAGAGGCTTGGAGTGGGGAGAGAGGTAAAATGGGTGAAGGAGGTCTGAAGGCACAAGTTTCCAGCTGTAAAATAAATATCACAGGGATATAATGTACCTTGTGGTGGCAATAGTTAATAATACTGTATTGCACGTTCAAAAGTAGCTGAGAGTATATTTCTTGTCACAAGAAAAAAATATATAACGATGGATGTTAACTAGATTTATTATGATCATTTTGTAATATATACAAATACCAAATAATTATGTTGCACACCTGAAACTAATATAATGTTACATGTCAATTGTCTCAATAATAAAAGTAAAAAATTAACTAGTGGCAATAGACTGATCCCATAAAGTTATTACTTCATACAGCAATATAGTTCATGAGGCAATTTTACATATTTGATTTTATTTAATCTTGGCAGTAAGTCAGCAAAAGAAAAAACGCAAGTGTGAATTCTGATTCTTACTAGATTCTAAAACAAAGTCAACCCTCTCAATCAGAAATAAGTCAAAGTATTCCAGTACACAGTTTAACATGTGTACTTCATCATGTTCATTTTTGATGAGCTCTTACCAAGTCTTAGAGTGACATATGCTACCTCGCACTATTTTTCTGGAGTCTTACTGGTTATATTCCTTGCCCTCACTCTCATATGCTACCCCCACACTATTTTTCTGGAGTCCTAGTGGTTATACTCCTTGCTCTAACTCTTCCCTTTCTTACCATTTCTATTCAAAAGTGAGGGTAGAATGCCCCTCCCATACCTTATTTTCATCATTTGCTTGCATAAGCCTAATCTTCAAGGCCAGCTAGAGTTGAAAGCCCTATTTTCCCCTCACATGTCCTCTCCCATTCTCCCCTATAATGATAAGACTTCACATTTGTATAGCACTTTCCAGAAGGCTTCCCCATGCATCACCTCACTGGATCCTCCCAACAAACCTTTGAGGTCTGCACATCAGATAGCATCACCCCCATTTTAGAGATAAGGAAACCAAAACACAGAGAAGTTACGTGACTTGCCAAAAATCACAGTTACTGATAAAGATAGGACTAGAATCTGGGGCCTTACAGAAAAGCCCAGAACCCTCTGTGTTTCTGCTTTGATCTTGTAGTCTAGCATATGACCCACTGATAGGACCCCGCAGAATCTAAAACTGGCTGCAAACTATGCTGATTAGAGCAAGATTGTCACTGTAATTTTGGGGTAGGCCAGCTGTGACTCTTGCATTGGACTCTCTGCTAGTGCACACAATTGAGCTACAAATGGAAAGACCTAAGTTACGAAAGAGACTAGTTGAGAGCATGTAGATGTAGAGCAGTAGCTCAGTTCCATCATCACAATGAGTTAAATACCTCAATTATCTATTCTTTTAAGTGTGTATAAATATACTTGCATGAATATATGAAAGAACCCTTACAATAAATAGACTATACACATCTATATTTCTAAAATTGTCACTTTCTGTCATCACAGTTTTCTTGGGATAGTACCTATGGATACATATTGTCCTGGTGTAATTAATATCTCTCCCTTTTAGTTTAAAAGAGTCTCAGTGTGGAGGATAATTTTTATGATTATCCTATATACATCTCACAGAGAACAAATGTGCAATTTTAGAAGACACTGAACAGTATTGATTTTCAAAGGCAAACCCCAAATGTCATTGAAATACACTGTTGGAAAAATTCCCAGTATTAAATGGCCTCCTCTACACACCCAGTAAGACAGACACACATCTCTTTGTGTTCTGTGGGGCTCAAGTTTTAAAATGCAGTGAAATTCTGGCCAGCTTCAATCCATTTGCTAAATGATTTTGGGTTCTCTGCACCTGATTCCCTCACCTGATATTACATCTTTGTCTTATTGCTTATCAGAAGTGTACTTTTTCACATTCATTTTAAAAAATTAGCAAAAGAAATTCAAATTTCCATTTGAGGATTAAAATTATAGCACCTCTTATATTTCCCAAAGGAATCCAGCCAAGGTTGTGACCTAGATCAATAGCTATTTGCCAAAAGGGGAAAGGTAAAATTTTCATGTTAATCCCAGCTCATGCCATTTGAGCTTGTGTAACTCTTTTTTCCTCACCATCTGTAACATGGAGATAATACTTTCTCCTGAGTTGCTGAAAAAGTGAAAAATGCTATGACTCACACAATTGCTGATCAATTGTATTTCCTGCTCCTTAAAAGTACCTGCATTGCCTCAAGGTAAAGACCTGGTCCTTGCTCTCAGGAAGCTTACAATCTTACTCCAAAGGTCAGCAACCAGATGCAACATAATTAAGCAGAGAGCATATGCATTCACAAAGTACTCTGTGTTCCCATAGGAGACAGCAATATGGCTGTCTAAGCAGTATGGAGTACTAAGGAAGCAAATCTTGTCCTTTTCTCCAAAAGACACTCCAAACACCTCAAGAAAATTATCTGAAGCTTCTACAGTCTCTTTTCCAAGGTCTCCAATGTTCCCCCATCCATGGTTTGAACAACAATTCAATCCATGAATTTCTCTGCATTTTGATGTAAGCCCTAAGTGACTCTGCCAGACACTAACATGGAATTCTGTTTTAGATTGATCTGATTCAATCATCTGAGCAAGAAGAGTTGGCAAAATCAATATTCTGTTGAGAGGACTCCTTCATCCTTTCCTTAAATTTATCTCTTTCCCTATCGTCGTAACATGCACAATCAGACTTCTTTCTGCAGTATGCATATATAAAGATAATGTCTAAAAGACAAGAGTAAGCCCATATCCTAGCAGAAATCAGACAGGAAGAGAGTGTAACCTCAGGGTGTTTGAATCAAGAATTTAGGCACACAATGATTTCTCCTTATATAATCCCATATTAATCATTCCATATTTCTGAGCACCTACCAGGTTCCTAGACCAGACACTGTCATGAAGCTCTTTGCCCTGCAGGGATACCTGAATTGGGAAAGTGACTTCAATAGAACACATAAGCAGAAGAGGGCTCTAACATTTGTCGAAGATTTAGTATGGCCAGACACTAGATTAGGTGCTTTCCACACTTAAATATCTACCCAGTTAGTCTCATATTACAGATGAGGAAATAAGTGCAGAGAAAATATTATGCCCAAATTTGCAAAGTGGTAAACTAGGATTCAAACCAAGGCTTCTGGGCTTCAGGGTTTCAAAGCCTTTGCTCTTTTTACCATCCCATGTTTCTTTTGTTCTCATTTTAATTGAGAGCTCAGTTAGTTGGCACAGCTAATGAGAGGGATCTGATAGCTGATGTTTTTTTCCAGGCAGGATCCTCCCAGAAGAAGATGTCCTAACTTTAGTGCAACAAAAACCTGAGCGATAACATCAGCTTCTGCCAGAATGGAGTTACATCCTGGCTATTTTACAAAAATTCAGGCCTCCGACAGTGAGCACACTATTATGTCACGTTCTTTCAACAGCTCTAGGAGAATGGAGGAAAACAATGACATGAGTGATTTAAAATAATAGAGAATTTTTCTAAATCCTTTGTATCTGTCTTTTGAATTAATTATATAATTGAGTTCCTAACCACATTTTTCAAATATTTAGTTACAATTATCCTGCAGTTCTGGGACATGTTCTCTGAGTATTACAATGAATTGGCTGAGGAAATACTGGCCAGTTGAGAAACTTAATTCAGGGTGCAGATTCCAAGATGCCAAAGTGCTGGTAGCAGGGATCACTAACTTGTCTGAGCCTCAATTTCCTCAAGAGGCAAATGAAGGGGCTGACCTAAATGATTATTTATTTATTCAGTAAATTTTATTATTCATTGTCAATACACAGACCTGGACTTTATGATGTTTATAGTGTAATGTAAGAGACAGACACTATGACAATTTCAAGATAATATGATAACTGCTTAAAGAAGTAAATAAAGGATAATATGCAGTGCACAAAAAGGGCTTCTAATTCATTTGGGGGGAGGGAGGAGTGAGGAGTGGCACATGGAGTAATATTTAAAGTGAGCCATTAAGGACCAATAGGAGTTAGCAAGGAAAAGCCTGCATATGCAGAAGACAGACCAGGTTGAAGAGTAGGTGTCCCAGGCAGGTGGAACAGCGTAGCAAAGGCCTGGAGGAGATCTGTCAGGGCGCGTGTGAAACCTCCACTAGTCTGGTAAATCTGGTTTGTGAAAAAGCAGACAGAGAGTGGGCATGCAGGGCATCAGTGGGGAGGCAGGGATTGGCCCCCTCATTAGGGGCCTTACATATATCACCAAAAGGAGTTTTAACTTTATTCATTCCTTCAGAAACTGTTTACTGACCTTACTGTGGGCCAGGCATTTTTCTAGATTCTGGGGATACCAGAATAAGTAAGTAGGAAAGACAGGTTCCTGCTTTTATACAACAAAATAAGAATCCATTCATGCATTTAAAAGTAAGGATGTGACACGATCAGTGTTTTAAGAAGGACACTGGGCTGGGAATAGAATAAACTTTCAGCTACAAAATTCCGACTCCAATATTGAAACTCAGGATACAATGAATTATAAATGCTCCATGTTAACATTAGATATTCCCTTTGTTATCTAAAAATTATATTATTTTTCATATATATAAGTATGTATTATATATTTGTTTTACATATTTCTTTGCAAGCGTTTGATGAATTGAGTACATCCTTTAACTTGTGTATACCAACTCTGGGACACTTACTTAGTGGGGAAGGAAAAAGAATCAACATATACTGAACACTGAGGACATACTGGAGGCAAGGAGAGGGAGTAGGTATTGACAATGTCCTCTTTACAGATGAGCCCCAAATTCAGTTAACTCTAAATATCACTTGATTAGAACACAGTCAAGCCGAGATCCAGATCTGATCTCCCAGTTTGTTTGCTTGTTTGCTATACATCAAAGCCCATACTGTTTTATGTCACAAAGCATAATTATAACACAGTCACTGTTCTCCCTGAGCTCTTAAAGACTAGTAAAAAATTTGACTCATAGGCATCAGCTGGTCCACTCGGTAGAGTTACTTCTCATGTAAGCATACTTTATTTTTGATAAATCACAAAACTCCTGATGTTCAGAGACCACGTGCATCTCAAAATTCTGCTATAAGTTGAGAGAAAATAGAACTCAAATCCAGTCTAGCAAATATTGGAAGCAAGAGATTCAGATCAGAAGGGTGCACTTTCCTTGGAAAAGTGCACAGGCAGTGAGGAGTCAGAACTTTAAAAATATTTAGTACTTCCTAGAAAGTTGTTTTCCAAGACAAGAAATGCAACTTTCAAGTGCAAGAATTCCCTGAACTTCCTGAAAATAAACTAAAAATAAATCTCAAAACCACCTCAGGCCTCAAAGCCCATTCCTGCTCTGCTCACTTAACATTTCCTTTCCTCCTGGCACATGGCCTTCCGTTCCCCCCCACCCCCATGGAATTCCAGCTTCAGCTCAGCAAAGCTGGGGTTTACAAGGCCTCCAGGAGCCTGGAGGCCTCTAAGCACTTCCTGGTTCCTGCCTGCTACCCCCAGATCTTCCAGAGTTCCCTGCTTTCTGTCCTGGAGCTGAGCTCCTTACAGCACACAGAACGTTGCATGGGGCATTTCCAAGCCCCTAAGGATTTGTGTTTCTTCACAAATAAGATACCCACTATACTTTATATGTTAGCTACCACTTTTGAGTGCAAAAGGGATTGAACATCTTTTTTGTCTTTTGAAGCGTCATATTCAGTCATATCTGCTCACAGCCAGGTGTAGCAGACTTTGGTTACTTATCCAAAACTTCTGACTCCAGTTTTTCTTTGGGCAGCCTGTACACTCTATACTGACTTTATTAAATCATCCGTGCTAATTCCATGCTGCTTGTTAGAAACTGGTTTTTGTGGAGAACATTTGCTACCACTATGGCCAAAGAGATGAGAGAAGGCTGCTGGTGGGAAAAGGAGATGTGAGAAATATTTCCTTGCTCATAAAAAGAGGCACCCTAGATGGATGACTGGAAGCATCCTAATCATCTTGGAACCACAGAGGACAGAGCTGACACGCACAAGGGCAGAGCAAAAAGATGGAAAAATGCTGGATCTTTGGATTTACCACCCCTAAACACGCCTGCCTCAAGGACTTCTTATGTGAAGTAAGAAGTTTTTCTCATCATTTACATCATCTTAAGTCAGGCTTTCCTTGTACTGGAAAATGACCTAGTACACTGGAGAACTGATGAGTCGAACAATAAGTTTATTAGTCCATTTTGTGCCCTTATGCTCCCCCCTCCCACCTGCCCCACTGAGTCTCTCTCCTATTTGCACAAAATGGAGTAGAAAAGGACACAAGGGACCACGGAGATGGATCACGGGTGAATTGGTGGTGGGTTACCCGAGGGGAATACAAAATGTAAAATATATAAATAACAATAAAAATAAATACATTTTTTTTAAAAAAGGAAAAAAAATAAGTTTATTAGCATGAGAGATCAAGAATCCAGGCCCAGGAGGATTTAACAAGAAAGAGTTTTCCTTATGAAGGCAGTGGCAATCTGGGTACAGTATAATGTCTGTCACCTGAATTTGTCAGCTAGGCCAGTCACCCTTTGGATTTGAGGATCTTGAGAGAATATTGATAGAATAGTTCCGTTTTTAAAAATTCCATAAGCAGCATCCCCCTCCTCCTTCAGGACCTCCTTTGAATGTATCAGAGAGGAAGAGTCTTCCCTAGTATAAAACCAATCATCTTTCAACTCAGGGAGTTCTGAGCTTGAATGCTTCACTGCAGCGAGAGAATTGGTACTCAGTGCCTACCCCCAGGAGATGGTGCTGAGGGCAAGAGCAACAGCAGTTTTCATGGGGCCAGCAGGGCCTGATGAGTGGCTAGAAGTCCCCCACCCAAGCCCATGGCAGATACGGTGTCTAGCAATGCAGCACCAGAGCCTCTCAGGAGAGCACAGCACCTAGTGACTCACGGCACTGCCTGGCAGGATAGGTGAGGTTTGACTGTAATGCTATGTGAAACTGTCTCTGGGATGTACAGAGATACCTAGGAGATTACTGCTGGGAGCTGGGAACCAAAGACCCTGCACCAATAGCAAAGGCACAGGAAATTTTTTTTTTTAATTTCTTTTTTTTTTTTAATTTTTATTTATTTATTTTTTTACATACAAGCTGGGGTACAGGCCAGAGGCGTGGGGCGGTGAGAGGGCTCACCAGAGACAGAGTGGGGAGCAGAACAGGCAGATCAGAAACACACTGCTGAGGGGAGCAGCGGGCGAGGCAGGAGAGGTCTGCCGCGCCATGTGGGATTCTCCCCGGCCGGGCATCGAACTCGAGTCGCTGCTGCTGACAGCTCCACAGCGCAGCGCCCGCCCAACCACTGCGCCACCGGGGAGGCCCAGGCACAGGAAATTTGAGTGGTTGCTTCCTGTCACTTCATCCATACACATAGGTGACTAAGAAGAAAGTAAAACTGAGAAGACAACAAGGCTTTGTGGCCCATTCAGGAATCATAATATTTTGATGTCAGTTGTAGTTAATAGATTATAAGTTTAGTAAGAATTTTGAAACTGCCCATTTTCTATTATTTGGCTTTCAATCTATCCATGTAGGATCCTAAATAAGGAGAAAGACAAGAGTAACATGTCTAGAGGACAAGAGTCCACTAACCAGATTGGTCTTCTGACAATTCTGATAGCAGAAATCATTGCCTGAAACTACTTAACATTTTTTTTAAAGATTTATTTATTTATACATACAAGCTGGGGTACAGGCCAGAGGCCTGGGGCAGCGAGAGGGTTCACCAGAGACAGAGTGGGGAGCAGAACAGGCAGATCAGAAATACACTGCTGAGGGGAGCAGCGGGTGAGGCAGGAGAGGTCTGCCACACCATGTGGGACTCTCCCCAGCTGGGCGTCGAACTCGCAGCCGACACAGTGCAGCGCTCAACCGCTGCGCCACCAGGGAGGACCCTACTTAACATTTTTGATCAGAAAAACTGGAAAGAGAAGCAGTACTGACAGTCACTCACAGGATTTTAAGCTGTAGAAATTTGGGACAATGACCTGGGACTATAAAACTAAAAGAATCAAGCCTCCCAAGATTCATTATAGTCCGTGCTGAAGCAATATCTTACATGACCCAACAAGGTTCTCATTGTTGGTTCTAACCCAAGGCATGTGGAAGATGTGTGTGTTTTCTGTGTATGTACTCCAAAGACCCACCTTTCTTACTTGGCCTTGATGGATATTAACAAAAGAGACCCTAGGAGGTCAAAACCCATCATTAAACAGTAAACAAAGAGGGCTGGTTTCCAACCATCAAGAATCCATTAAACAGAGGAGGAAGGAAGCAACCTGAAGCCATCAAGATGAGACTTAGAATGGTCTGAGATGATTTTTAAAAATTGTGGTAGAATTAGCAAAATCTAACGTAATATTTTTACTTTCCTAAATCTCGTATAAATAAAATCACACTTAAGGGCTATCCCATGAATGGTTGAAGGAAATGGGAAATCACTACCATTATCATATTGAAAATGTCCATCCTGAAAAGTGGAACAGGGAGGTGGACACTAATGATGGCATAATTTAGAGCAAAGTTCTATCATTTTACAAATCATCCACAAAGGGGGAATGCCCTTTAGGTAATGACAGTTATCCTCAAAGGAATGTTTTAGTTCCTGTGATTGTCTGTAGCAGGTGAGACTTTCACCAAGTCAGGTTCCAGAGGCTTCATTGGGGTCCAGAGGAATAGGAAACTCAGAATTCAGGGGAGCAAAAGGCAGCGTCTGAGTGAAAATAAAGGACCATATTCAAGAGATCAACTGGAGATCAAACCAGAAAGGTGGAGTACAATGCATGACTAAGGGGCTGGTTCCAGGCTAGGAACAGGAAAAGAAGCCAGGAGAGGCAATGAAGGAAAAGGAAAGGGGAAGGAGAGATAAGATTCAAGATAGAAGAGTTCAGAAAGTTTATTGTGTACAAGATCAGAACCCAGACGGTTCTCCTGTTGGGTCTGGCTGCATAGACTTGAATTATCAGCCTGGCTTAGAGGAACAGGGAAGGGTAAAATAGAATGATTCAAAGGGAAATAAGTGCCCAAATAAATCTGGCCTTTCTATCTCTACCCCTAACTATCTCAATTATGGATGTTCTTTCTCATCACAAAATATATGGGGACACATAATTACCAAAGGAAAATAGGCATCTTAGAAACAAATAACTATTTAAAAATATAATTTCAAACATTTTCAAATAAGTTGTGGTGTAGGATTCAAATGAAGAAAAATCACTTCCAATTATCAAGAGAAAGGAAGAAAATATTATAATATTTTCAAGTGTTTAATATGTGCCAGGCATGAATTCTCACCACAGCCCTGAAGTATTATTAGCCCCAATCTTTATATGAGGAAACGAAGACTCAAAAGATCCACCCACAGATGATCCAGCAGAGACAGATGCAAGGCCAGACATGACTCTGAAGCATCTTCTAGAAAGAATCAGGGAAGTCTCAGGTCACGGAAAAGGCAAGTGGTCTGAAGCTAGCAAGATGGTTAGGAGAAGCTATGGGAGCTGCCAGAGGGGAATACTCCAGGAGAAAAAAATTCAGCAACTGGAAAAAGGTAAGCAAAGCAAATACTGGCAGAAAATGAATTACCTAGGGGCGGGGTCACATTCACAGAAAGAGAAGGAGAAGGCTATATTGTGATCAGAACCTGGAAATACTTCCCGCCAAATCCAGGTATCACCCTTATGCCACCTATGTGTTCAGACATTTTTAAGGCTCCCGCAAGTAAATCACTGCAGGTCAAATTAAAGTTCATACCGGTTTTCAGGATAGGAATCAAGACTCCTTAACTTGCCCTAAATCACACACAGGGACTCTTAGAATCAGGGGAATACTACAAACAAAGGTTCAGCCTGGCAAATAGCCAGGGGAGACCTCATTCTTGGGCTTTTGTGGTGTGTTTTGTTTTCAAAGAATATTTCAGCTTCTGGAATATCACACTTATTTCAGTTCTATGATCTATAGTGATGAAACTCCTTGGTTCATCCCTGGGGCTCCCAGGCTGTCACATAAACTAGTGTTTTACTTCTAGCTTATACCTTAGAGAGTCTAGCGACTACTGGAGCTTTTACATGTGTCCCAGAGAGGGTCGCAGTATTGCTGCCCTCCGCAGGTTTCCCCTTCAGTCTGTGCCTCTGACCTCTGTGCTCATCTGTTTCCCATGATTCCTACTGGGCCCCAGGGTGGAGCACTATAACATAGTACAGCATAATTCAGTTTTATAGAGCAACCTTCATGCAAGCTATCACAGGAAGCCGATCAAACGCTGATGAGAACGGGTCTGCTGCAGGATAAGATTTAAAGGGAGGAACTGATTTAGTGGCTCAGGGAGCAGAAAAGAAATATCAGATAAATGGGTTAGGAGAAGTGAAAGAACAACCCCCACTGTGGTAAACTGTGGGTGGAGAGAAGTGGCTAAGTCTGGGGGAAAAAAACATGTAAGGGCAGGGAAGCAGTGGGCATCTGAGAAACCAAAGGTCACCACCAAAGGGCATTTGGATTTCATTCAGCAAAGTAAGTGAATCATTAAAAACCTTCAGGTCCAAGGGATGGAAAACCCAACCCCAAATGACTTGAATAACAAGGAAATTCTGTAATTTCTCATAACAAGCAGTCCTAAGAGAACAGCTTGGATAAATTGGTGGCCCAACTGTCATCAAAGTCCCAGATTCTTGCCATCTTTCTCTCCTGATGCTGGCAGTGGGTCAGATTTGTCCTTAGAACTGATGCCCTCTGGATCACAACATAGCTGACTCAGTCCAAGCATCACAGTGAGATTCAGCAACATCTAGACACAACGAGAGAAAGCAACAGAAGAAATGGTGATTCCCATCTGATCCCCTTTGAAGAGCAAAGAAATCTTTCCCAGAAGTCCTAGCCAACTTGTTTCTCACGTTTCCTTCCCCAGGATTAGAATCCGGTCACTTTCTAAGCCCATGCCAGCAAAAAGAATAGTAACACCATGATTAGTTCAGAACAATCAAGATTCGCTATGACGTCCTGTAAGGGAAGGGTGGGCTCCAAAACCAAGGCTTTGCCCATCAGGAAAAGGGAACCATGGTGACAGAGATGCCAATCACGTATGTCTCATACAAAAGTAATGCAAAATGGGCACTGTGTCTGTTGACTTACATAGAGGTCAAATTTATAATGACCTACACAACTAAAATCAATTGTTAAGAATTTAGGAAGACCATAAGGAGGGAGAAAAACCTCTAGACTGAGAAAGAAAATAAGAATTTCTAAGTATAAGGGCATATTACTAAGTGGTTGTGGGGGACCTGAACTTTGGCCTCATTTTAAAGTGAAATTAAACATTTAAAAATGAGCATAAAATATGTTTGGGATCAAGGATTTCTGCCCCTAGCAGATGAGGCATGGAATTGGGAAATTTTAATTCTGAGTAAGAAATGTAGTGATAGAGTCATAGCATTTTGAGTGCAAAAATCTCCTATTTCTGAAGAGGGGGGAGGAGCAGCTGTGAAAGGGAAATAAGCAAGAAATCAATCCAGGGACAAGCATAGGAGAACTTCTGAAAAATCCAAAGCAGAGGGTTGTATGAACCACAGGAATAGGAGGAAGACTCATTTTTGGCACTGTGGAATCAACCTAAACTTTACAGGTTTGAGCTGCTTGTTGATCCCAAACCTTTTGGGGTTTGAGTTCATTTACTTTGGGCAAATTCACCTTCCAAGTATGGGGGGGATAGTGGCTCCAAAGATTACTTACTTACTAAACACCAGCTAGTTCCTAAGAAACTACACAGGGATGAGTTAAGTGTAAGTGAATTACAAACCACGCAGATTAAATTTCTCCTAAACTGCACCAGAGTTTAAAGGCCAAGAGAAAAAGCACTTGAGGCAAAAGACATTTTTGGCTTTTACAGAACCAAAAACATTCTAAATGAATTTGAAGGCATTCAATTAACTTAAAATTCAGCCGAGTTCTTTTTGCCAAACTAGTGTTCGATAGATAGATAGATAGATAGATAGATAGATAGATAGATAGATAGATAGATAGATAGACAGATAGATAGAGAGAGAGATAGAGAGATAGATAGAGAGATAGATATTCCAGATCTACTTCACACAACAGAGGAAATTCCTATTTGATTTTTAATATTAACTTCTTGACTCAATGTGACCAAAGATAGCTGAGGCAAACATGAAACTGACAAAATTATTATTCTAATGGCCAATTGTTAAAATGGCAGTTCTATCAATGTTGGGCACAAGATTAACAACCCTAAGAATATGACAGACAAAAATAAAGCATTCTCTTCTAAAAACTTTACATTTCAAATGTTAATGAATCCACAGCAGGAATTCAGGTGTCATTCAATCACTTGTGGAAAGTTATTACTGAGTGTACTAGGTGGCAGGCAGCACCAGGGGTAAATGGAATGGCAGCATGTGAAAGTATCCATTTATCAGTTCACTGTTGTTCTGGATGAGCTTCACTTGGTAATCAGCTCAGTGTATGTGCCACTAAAGACTTTCCCACACCCTTTCTATTCTCCTTTTTTGGAGGATTCTTATAAGTCTGTTTTCTTTTGTATTCTACCTCTCACCTGTCAGCCCCTTGTATATCACACTTTCAGCTAAATGCACATCCTCCCTTACATTAGATGCTCAAACACTGAGAAGTTGACTTTCAATAATCTCACTTTGCTACTAGGTCCCTCTACCCTTTTCCTGACTAAGCTTCTCTGCTCTTTTTAATCTTCTCAAAGTAGCATTTAACTAACCTTGGTTAACTACTCCACCATGGTCTGGTTTAACCTAGCTATAGAATTTAGACATTTGAATGAAAATAGAGATTCCACATCTTTTAGGCAATCACCCATGAATATGATTTCTTGAAACTAAACTTGAGTAAACTTTTCATTACAGCTATACTCCCTTCGGATATGGAGTACAGACAGTCTGTGCTAAACTATCATTTTGTGATACCTTTCCAATGAAACTCAAACAATGGTTATAACATAGAGATGCCTGTGTTTATCTTACTTTGGTTGAACACATCGCTGTTCAATGTGCTTGCATCTCACAAGGATCCAATAAGATATTATTTTTACCACTCCACTTTACAGATGAGGGGTCTGAATTTCAGATCAATTAAGTAGCTTGACCAAAGTGACACAGCTGGCAAGTGGCAGCAGCAGAATATGAAGAGGTCTGCAAAAGTCAGGTCTGTTCGGTAAACTTGTACTTCTCTCTGAGTCTGGTAAAGTAGAGAGGCAGTACTCCAGTTCTCTGGCTGGGATAAGAATGCAAGAGCTAGAATTTTGTTTTGTTAGCCTTAATTCAGTTAAGGTTCGTTCTGGGGAAAGAACCCAAGTTGAGGTTTTTTTTTTTCAATTCAACTATATTTTACAAGAATCTCTGATGAAGCCAGAGGAAAACAATCTTATTTCCCTTCCCACCTTTAAACAAGTACCCAAAACATCCCTCCAAATTCCAAACTTGGGAAGATGGCTTATATAACTATTTGAAGAGCCTATCCTGTTGAAGAAAAAATCTAGTGATAAATACACTGGACTCTCCTGCTTCAGAACAGCAGACATCCCTATAGCAGGAGAGACTGGCCACGTCCAGTGAGAAAATATCACAGCTCTTGGATTTTAATTTGGCTGTGTGTTTGGAGAAAGAAATGGGGAAAAGAATGTGGGCCTGACAGAAGAGAAGGTAACTGATGAAGCTATTTTCATTGCACAAGACCTGAGAAATTTTCTCTGGGAGCCAAAATTAAGCATTTGTCTCCTTCATCTCTTTAAGACAAGACTCAAAATAGTCAATGGATTTCCACTCTTTTTCTTTAAGCTACCTCCTTCCCTCTCCTTCTATACCCTCCCCACCCCAAAATAAAACATTTTTTTCCTCAGAGAACAAATTTCTTGGTCACAACAACGAACAGATTCACAAAGTAAATGAGTAACTTGGAATGTGACAAGTAACTCATCTGACTCACCTCCCCTCCCTCCACCCAGCCCAAAAGAAAAGATGACTACTGCCAAAATGCAAACACTTTCTGGAAAATTCTTGAAAATATCCTTCATATCTCAAATTAAGCAAGTGAACAAACCCTGAGGAAAAACTTGGAAATTCCCAAAACATAAACAAAGTATAATTTTTTTAATGTTAAGATGACAGAAACAAATATACTGATACAGCTACATAAATGGACTATTTTTTTCTCTGTCTAATGTTATTTGCTTTAATACTTGAGCTACTGTTGAAGAAATCCTTGCTAGGTGGGTAATAGTGGTGGTCCCAGAATTTCTTTCTATGTAGAAGGGACTACTGGAGGACTCTCGATGAAAGGGGATGTAGGGAACTTGAAGGATATCTAGCAGTCCATGGCACTTAGTACGATTATTGGCAACAAGGGACTTGGAAAATGAGCTAGTGAACTGTATCAAAACTGTAAAGCTAACAAATACAATACTACAGAAATAGGGACTCACTTTCCCCATCAGTTCCACGCAGAAATGTTTCCTCAGCTATTTAAGAGTTTTGTTATTCATACTTAGAGCAGAGAAAGTACAAGAGGCAAAGAAAGAAAATTAGAATTGGTGAGAGCAGCTGGGGTCTATATTGAAAGAAAACTGATACTAGAGGAGTTGCTGGAATATTTTGAAAAATACTGAGTGCTTTTTTTGTTTTATATTTCCAAACATGTGTCTTCTTTTTAATAAGCCTAAAGCATCCACCTGCTGTTTTGATGAAGTACTAATGTTTGGGGTTAGAACACAAGAGAAATAAAGATTATCAGTCTTTCACTTTCAGAATAGGATTCCAAAATATGGCAGTCGGTTTGTAAGTAAGGCTTCAGTAAGGAAGGACTTTTTAATTAAAAGAAAACATAATGATATTATAAATGCCTTTATATCAATATCCAAAATTAAGTGTTCTTAACATTTTTCCATATTTGCTTTGAATTCCTTTTTAATAGTTACTTGTTTAATAGTTACTTGTTCCTCTCTGTTTTGATCAGTGGATCCTTCTCCTGGATGTTTGTATTCTTCTAGCATTTATCCACACCAACACAAAGTATCTTTAAGCATTTCATAAATTGTATTATAGTGCACAATTTCAATTGAAATCTTCAAATTTATTTAATTAGTTAATTGTTATCCCTCTGAGATTAATATGATAGTTTAATTGATAGATATAACTTTTTATTCAATTTATCATTCTTACATTATAATCTACTCATTCTCTTATTTTCAGATTGTTTTCAGTTTTTCATTATTCAAACAATATTGTAATAAACATTTAAACATGTTTGCCTCTTTCCAAACTTGCGGGAGGGGTGTTCTTTGACATTTAGATTGAATCACATGAAATTGTCGTTATTCAACTATTTTCATTTGTAAATGGTAAATTCACATGACTCCACTTAATATATACCTAGAAATGAAAATGTCAGGTATAAACATCTTCAATTCAACAAGTTATAGCCAAATTTTGAGAACTGACATTCTAAAATCCTTTCGTAATTAACCGTCAATTCTTGAAGACTCAGTTTATCCCATAGAGAAAATAGGTGTACCTATAAGAGAGAACAGGACACAGAGGAAGTAACTGGAAGTTTCCAAGTAGCTGTGGTATTCATAAAACCTTGGAAATGATGCTATGCTTCATTTCAAGTCCCCAAGATTTTAATATTCCCCAAGGCTAAGACATCATGGATGACTGAAAATAATTGGTACACTATTCTAGGACATCTATTCAATGTAGTTTGAGTTTGTCTTTAAGAAGCAGCCCTGGGAGGGCATTTAAAACTACACATTTTCTAAAGTTAAAATAGCAATAGCATCACTGTAGTACTCTTTTCTTAACTAGAACCAGAAAAGACAGGCAGGAGTAGGAGAGACAAAGGAATGTGTAGAGATTCTTCTATCAATTCAATTTCTAAACCCAAGTAGTAAAGTTTGTGTCTTAAGACAGGGTAAGATTGGCTAACATTTGCTTTCTCTAGTGTATATGTAAATCCTATAGATGACTTGGTAATTACACTCTGGAGGTCTCCACTAGAAATTACCATGTAACTTGTACTTCTATAATAAATACATACCACCTGCCTTGTAAACACTATAGACAGTATTTACAGCTTACCATATGATTAAAATGCCAAAACCCAGTTGCCAAATATTATATCTGGATACTTGAGTTTATTTTTAATGTTTGGAAATATCCTGATCACCCTACCCTGACAAATATTGCCCCAATAAATACAATGCACAAATTTGGATCCTTATGGAATTCTTTAAACATTTTACTTGGTTCTGGATTCATAGATATAATTTCTTAGATATTTCTTTTTCTGGTGACTGACATTTAAGAATTTTCCTTATGGCCTCAATAACTTGAATTTTATCTGCCTTGTATAGATAAATTATGAAATTTTATCAACGTATCTATATTTGCCTCAGTAACAACCAACCTCAAAACATTGATGACTTATACACGTATATTGATCTTGTTCATCTTTCATGAGGACCCTGGTTGACTAGTTCCGCCAGTGTCTGCTCAGCTCCACAGTCATCCATCCCCATTGACCAGAGATTATCACATGCTCAAACTCAATTCACAGGACAGGAAAGTATACTGGAGGCAAATCACATGCCAGAGGAACAGGAATGTAGAATCCTATTCCAGGAAGGTTGTAAACAGTGGTGAATAAACCAATATACCACAAAGTTTGGCAAAGTTCTTGTTTGGTCAGTGGTTGAAAAGAAAATAATACAATGTAAATTAGTGCTCATTAACAAAAAGTCATACTTTGAAATCACATCAAATTTGACACATTGAATATAGTAAATAGTCACAAAGCCCTAAGAAGGAAATCAGGGATCACTGACAGTTTTATTCCAATTCTCCCATTTGATTCACTAATTTCTCATTAGTTCGAGAGTGTGAGCAACAGATAATGAACTTGTTCTTTAAGAGCATGAAGTATATGCTGCTTTCCTTGCTGAAAACTTCTTTCATGTTCTCTTCTGGACTTGCCTTCGAAGGTAAAGTCTCCTTCTCATGAATGGTTTGGGGGTTGGGAGGAGAAGGTTCTTTCTTGGAGACAGAATTTGGATATTTGAAGTGTTTGTTTGGTATCAAATCCTATAACTCAAGTAAATGAATGGTCAGGTAGGTAAAAGCAAAATGCCAGCATACAGTAATTAACCATTTTCTTGAGTAGCATGGACACTGGATTTGAAGATAATTTTTAAATGAGCATTTCTAAGAATGTTTTCAGCAATGGTAGTTTCAATAGTGTAATAAGGGCCTCCCTGGTGGCACAGCAGTTAAACACTACGCTGTGGAGCTGTAGGCAGCGGCGACGCAAGTTCAACGCCCAGCCAGGGAGATTCCCATATGGCGTGGCAGACCTTTCCTGCCTCGCCTGCTGCTTCCCTCAGCAGTGTATTTCTGTCCATCTGCCTGTTCTGCTCCCCACTCTGTCTCTGGTGAACCCTCTCGCGGCCCCATACCTCTGTCCTGTAACCCAGCTTGTATGCATAAATAAATGTTTTTTTAAAAATAGTGTAGTAAGTTTATTGTCTCTTAAAGTGATATTTTAAAAAGTAAAACTCACTTGATACCAAGTTCTGACTTTTGTTGTTTTCTTTCACCTTTTAAATCCTAATTCCCTAAGTCTTTCCTTTATGAATTTCATATTGATGATTTGTAATAAACATATTAGTATTCATTTCTGTCTTCTACAGCAAGCCAACAAACACATAATCAAACAGTGAGAGATTTTTAAGGATATTCAGGAACCTGGTAGGGACAAAAGTGGCTAGCCCTTCTTTACAGGATAGATCTACTGGGGCGCAGCTGGAACTAAAGCCCCCTATCCCTACCCTGAACTCTAAAATCTGGTAGCTTATCTCCTTCCAGCTGTTATTGTTATTTCCCTTTTCTTCTGCACTACCTCTGCCCAACACCCCCCACCCTCCTACCCCCTCACCCCTCCCACCCCCGCTTTTGGTTTAGGGTAGGGGGTAGGGTGATTTTAAAAATGGGAGAATAGAGGAGTTATCGTGGGAAACGTTTGGCAAGGGCATTAACACCAGTACAAACTTCAACTAGCCTAAGCAACAGAATTACCTCAAAGTCACTGTTTGTAAGCTTGCATTCTTCTCCCTGTTCAGTCTTTAAAAATAATATCTCACACCATCTAGCCCCTCCTAGGCAGTTCTGCTGTTGAAATTTCTGAACTGCAGGAATGTTATCCATTTCCGTATGTTCACATTAAAATAAGTGCAGAAAGGACAAATCTTCACTGGCTGCTTTGATAGAATTCAGAAATAAACTGCACCGCAGCGTTCCTTTCTCCTGAACGCTGAAATTCGTGGTAAAGCACCAGCTTGAACGTTCCCAAAGAGATTTGCTTACACAGATCAGTGTAAGAGGCTTGATTGGGTCTCCTGAGATAGATCTCATCCTCTGACAACTCGCCGGGACCCTGCCGAATCTCGCTCTACGTGTCTAATTACCTGCTGGATACCTGAGCCCCTCTCCGCGTGGCCTGACTCCCGGCTGCGGGCTTCTGCGCAAACTATCCCCCAAGGCGTGGCAGATGCACAGCTGGGGGGCCGACCTGGGAGGAGAGCGCCCTGCATCTGCCTCTGTAAATCCACGTTTTAGGGTCTTGTAGTCATTTCCTCGCTAGTGCAAGGGCAGTTTTTGTACATTTTTATAAAAGGAGGCCAGGAGAGAACACCCTCCTCTTCCTTCCTAATGTATTATGTCCTCCCCTGCCGAGTCCGGGGACTTAGTCTGGGTTTGGTAACTGAAGTAATATAAATGTTAGCTAAGAAGTATTCCCGCAATGTGGTTCCAATTTAGGCCTGTTTTGAAGTCTAAAGGCCCAATATGTCTCGTAGATTCTTCGCTGGACATTAGCGCTAATGTAATTTGCGGAGGAGCACAGGCTGCCTTCTAGAAGGCGGTCAGGCCTGGGCGAATCACAGGGTTTTCCCAGTGCCAGGAGGATTCCTGCATTCGCCGGTAGTTGCCCCCTCAGCTTTTGATGTTGGGGGCTCTGCTCAGGAAATTGCCTTATACTTGCCAGGGTTTGCAGATAAATGGAGCAAGGTAAGTGCTGTCCCCTGTCACCACCCTCTCCTCTCCAGGCTCTGTAGAAGACAGCTATCTGAACGCTTCCTTTCTCTGCAAGCTGTTTGCACTTTACTTCAATAACATTATCTCTCCCAAGGCTGGCTTGATTTGCGAAGACACGTGTGCATTTTCAGAGCTGGGCAGACGCCCCCATAGCTGAGCCCGTCCCCCGCCCCCACCTCAGCCCCGCTCCCCACTCCTTGCTTACACCCTTCTCGAGCCCCTGGCTGCATCCCGGTAATGAGCATCCCCCTGCAACCGCCTACCCTTTATCTTGCTGGGGGGAACCGCACCTTTTGAACTGCCATCTGTAGATTGTGTTGGTGCACTGACTTGTTAACTGTGCCATGCTGAGAAGGAAATGGCATGATTTAGATCAAGTGCTCGGGACGGCTGTTCATAAGAAACACTTGAGCCAAGCTGTTGCTGCTCAGAAAGTGCCCTGGGGAGAGGGGTTCCGTTTCGGGTCACGGTCCTGCCTTGTATGAGGGCAGGCGCAAAGCGCTGCGATCCCCCGGCCACGCTGGGGCTGGAGGGGGGTGGGGGTGGGGAGAAACATTATGAAACCATAGAAGCGAGGCTGCCAAATTAACTTCTCACCCTTTCAATCACACTCCAGAGGATAAAAGCCTAACATTTCTGCCTCAGAAACAGGCTCGGTTTACACCAAACAAGTTCTTTCTTTAATTTATCAGCTGGACCAGCTCTTCTTCTAATTGCTGCAACTCTGGATCTTTATGAAGCCATGTTTGTAGGTGTACAATGAACACAGAACCAGGACATGGGTGTTGGAAAGTTTTCGTGGACAAGACTTCCCCCTATGTCTGGTTATCAAAATAACTAAAAATCAGAATGTTTCTGATCTCAGTTGATTCGTTTCCATGAAAATGTTTTCGCTTTTTTCAAGGGGAAAAAATAAAGTTGAGGAACCACAGTGCAGGTAAGCACAGATCATTGTTTTCACTTCCAAGTTGCAAGTTTCTGTAAGCAAAGTTTAATTAGGAAGACAAAAGTTAAACTGGGAAAGAATGGGGGGAGGAGGGAACCCTTCAGCTTAATTCATCAACTCCCAGGCTAATACCAAGGGCACTGATTTGTCCATTATATGGAAATAGATGATTAGGGTCATTCTCTAAGACAAATTTACTTTTCTGCACACTCTAAATCTGTTTAGTCACTTTAAAGGTGTCAATTATTGGAACAGGCTAAGACTATGAATTTCTTAGTAATAGCTTTAATAACATTTTGAAATGAAAAGCAGATACCTTGAAGTCAGCCTGCTTTGAAAAGACATATGAGCAGCTCTGGTTTTAATTTGTGGAGTATTCTACATCTGGAATCCCTTATAATTAAAACTAAAAACTGAACTACTACTTCCACCTGTCAAATGATGAAAAGATGAATGCACTAATAAGTTACTAAATAGCCCAACATGATAGAGTTTACATTCTCATTCTATACAGTAAAACAGAATTTTGGACAGGAGGCTAAAGGTCTTTGGTCATTACTAATAACATGCTTTCCATATTAACCTATATGGCCTGCTGCAACTACTGATGGGGCCTTTTTTACATTAACAGCTTATTTTCCTAAGACTTTGTTTTAAAAGTACATATAGGTTTCAGAAAGAATATTCAAAACACATCAACTGAGGTATACATTTCATCCCATATGTCATGGTTTCGTCCTTCTTGAAAACCTTCTACTGGCTTCCTATAATAAATGCATACTGTTGCCAGAAAGTTGGGTGTTTACAAATATTTAGCAAGCACCCACAGTGCCCACGTCAGCACTGGGACACAGTGCTGAGCAAGATGTGTCTTTGTAGGTAACTTAGAGTTAGGAAAACGTTGCGGTAAAGTTTCAGGATGACAAAAATGCACTATTTGCCTAGGATCTGATAAGAAAAAAGTAGTTTTCTAAAGCTTTTACAGTCACTCCAATTAAAACAACAATAGTCATTAAAATGCCCTCAGACTGTCACTGGCGATCAGAAGGTTAATTATTTAAAAATGTAAATCCTGAGTTGTAATCCCTATTGAAGCTGTTTGGAACAACTCCCCCTGCAGAGGTCGAGCTGTGTGGGCGGCCCCGAAAGGCTCATTTTTCTTATTACACACTCATGCTTCTCTGTCACAAAATAAAAATGGAAATATCACATTTTGAAAAGAGCATTGAAAAAATAATGAAGAGTTTTGCTAACATTAAAGGGGCCTCCCACGGGGCAGATGCTGCTGTAATAAAAAGTTGCCCTAATAGTTCCATTCAGTGCCAACTGTCATTGGCACCAGACAACAGAAAGAAGAAAAGGCCTAGGGCCCTTGACCCGAGGTCTCCCTCTGTGGAATTATACCCAGGAAGAGAAACCCACTCTGTTTGAACTCTTTTGGGCCACTGGGGCCTCCATTAAATTATTGCTTTGGTGTCCCTTTCTATACCAAGTTACTTTCCATTCAAAAAAAAAGTATGATGTGGTTGCCACTCATTCTTAGCTAGGGGTCACAAACTGACCGCCCAAGAAGACCTCAGTCCTGCCCGGGAATGTATCCATGTGGCCAGCATGCTGTTCTAAAAACCAGGAGATTCGTAGCATTCTTCACAAGAGCCAAAAGTTGGAAGCAACCCAAGTGTCTACAGATGGATGAATGGATAAACAAAGTGTTGTATATACATACAATGGGATATTGTTCAGTCTTAAAAAGGAAGGAAAATCTGACACTTGCTACAACATGGATGAATCTTGAAGACATTATGCTAAGTGAAATAAGTTGGACACAAAAGGACAACTGTTGTATGAGTCCACCCATATGAGGCTCTTGGGGTAGTCAAATCATGAAGACAGAAAATAGAATGGTGGCTCCATGGCTGGGGCAGAGGGGAGGTGGGGGGTTGTTGCAGAGGGGAGAGTTACTCTTTAGTGGATAAAGGGTTTCAACTAGAAACCATGAAACCATGAAAAACATGGTTTCACATTTCATAATGTGACTGTCCCAATGCCACTGAACTGTACACTTAAAATGATTAAAATTGTCAATTTTATCTTATGGATAATTTATCACAGTTAAAAAATCATGAGTTGTTTTTTTTTTTTTAACTAAAATAAGGACCTTCAATTTATCAAAAAAAAATGACATCTGAGTTACTGTTATCATTAGTCAGAATGCTTGAATAACAGAGACTGAAACTGAGCAGCTCTGGTACCCTTAAACCTGTGCTTCAGGTCTCCGTGGCACCCAATTCCCCCTGTGATCCTCTGCCTGTTGTACCACACTCTGTGGACTCCCTGCCAAGCCCTGCAGCCTTCTTCTGTCTAAGGGGCCCAGTGCACAGCTCTCACATGCACTCACATTTAAAGACATATCTAGAATCCAACTTTAGCCTGCAACACAATTAACACAGTCTTGCCCAGACACTGATGAGGCAAGTTGAGAAGCATAAGATAGCATCCGTGATAGAAACACAACTGAGAAGTCCCTCTCCAGCAAAATGACCCCTTGACATTCTTCTCCATCTACCCACCTGGGAAAGAAGAGAGTGAATGTCACACTCCAGGGACCAAGCAAGTCATGCTTCCTTACTTGACAGTTGCAAACAGAACCATACATAAACACTTACAAAAGAACTAGAAGCACTTTTCAGGATCAGGAGAAGTTTCTTATTACCCATTTTTCTAATACTGACTGTATATAAATTTATTGCAGATTTTGTAGTTCAGAGTCAAGGAGCAATGAATTTAAGGATCTTTATTGAAGTCTGGATTATCCCCAAACTGTGAACTTTCCCTCTAAGTCATTGACTGTCTAAGGATTTTTTCCTCTTAAATGCTACTGTCAGGCGGGCATTTTAAAACATTTATCAAAAACCAATGGCTACACACTTCAATCTGTACATTCCATACAAAGCAAACCCCAGTCTAGTGCTGATGCATAAATGATGTGTTGGTTTAATCTATTTTTCACAGGGGGTGTCTGAGAGTAGGAAAATTAAAAACAGGTAGAATGGACTATTATTACTGTCCCATAGTGTGCTTTTTTACATGAGGTCTGGATTAAGATAACATCTGGTCTATATTTCTTGAACTATTTCCCTTTTATCACAAGAAAAATCGGCAACCCATCTCACAACTGCTCTTAATTTAGATCTAAATATCACTGATGAAACATTGTACAACATGCTGTTATCTATTAAAATGATTTCCCTGAAGGAACAGTTGATACTTTTATATATTCCAGCAAAGCTAATCATGCCAGGCCCCCTTAGTAGGACTTACCTTATAATCATAGGTTCAAATGTTCCACCTAAATCACTGCTTTGGTACCAAATGAGTCTTATTCTGAGATTGATTTCACTACACTGTTAAATGTAGTGCCCAAGTCTGAGAGTCAAAGAACCATCGAGAGTCTTTAAGAGCAAACAAGTCATTGCTACCCCCCACCCCAGGCCTGGACTATGGGCTTTCCAGAGCTTCTTGCAAGGGGAAGGCAGTAAGCTGTTTTCAGCACTTCTCAGAGTTTAAGTCTTATAACAATGTAATATATTGATTTCACAGAATAAAAACTTCGGGGGTTCTTTTTCCCCCAGAATTATATAACATTTCCACAGATAATAAATCAGGAAAGTATTTTCTCTAAAACTATTTTACATACCTGTAGTGCACATTCGTTTTGCTCATTTTAAACTATATCAGGACTCAGATTCTGAGAAGGTAAGTCAATGTATTAACCAGTTACATGGGACGTTACTTTCTCTGACCCCCACCTTTAATTTGATAATATGGTGGTTCCTTTTTTTTAAAAAAAAAATGGAAACTAAAGCACACAAATATTATGAGGCTTTAAAAAATCTAAACGAGAAATAAATCCTGAATAACTGAATATATGAGAATGTTCATTGCAGTAGGAAATGGAATTAGAAATGTATTGTAAATAAAACAAAGAAAAAATAGAAGCAATAAAAATCCTAATTAAATGGAATTGATTAAATGAATTGTTACTTGCATAATGTAGACTACCTTAAGCCAGTAAATAAAGAAAGATTGTATGTACTAAGGAAGGAGCAACAAAGAACATGTACTAAGGAAGAACAACAAAGCATGAAGAGCTTGGTATCACTTTTTGCTGTCATTAAAAAGAAAAAAAAGAGAAATAGACATATGTGCTGAAGTGTATGCAGAGCAGGTCTGGAAGAATCTACATCAAACTGTTTTTTGTGATGATCCATTAGCAATAAGGAGGGAGGTGAACATTTCACTTTATAACTTTTCTTAATACATATATACTACTTTCTAAATTTAAAAAATAAGTCAAAATACATTGAAGACAAAAGGCACAAAGAACAGATTATTTAGTCATTCTCTTACAGGAATAATCATAAGAAGGGGGGTGGCTTCCGGGGGGTGGGGGTGGGGAGAATGACTGCAAACAGAATATCAGGAATGAGATTGACAAGCATCCTGTCATCTTGTATTTTTTGGAGGGAATTCTGAGAATAAAAAGCCTTTGGAAGTTATCAGTGGTCAGGCTGGAGCCATTCATTTTTCATCTGCCTGTGTTTGTTGTCTGGCAGCCAGTCAAGGGTGCTATTAGCAGAATTAAGATCCAGAAGAAAAGATTATCCCGTAGAAGGCAAGATAAGGGGCTGGAAAGTGTGGCTGGTTATCAATATCACAATACCAAACAGGTCAGAAAGGATTCCGTATAGGTTTCACTCGAAGCAAGTAATCTCTGCAAAAATAATGGAGTGACTGTTCTTCCGAAACACTTCAGTACTGCAACATACTGCAGTTCGTTTAAGATAAAGCGACAGTTTGACCAAGAGCCCCACAACTGCATTAGGCTGGAGAGTTGATAATAAAATGCCACAACAACGTTCTTTTATTCCCTCTTATTAAGTACCCCCAGGTAATGAAATAACCTTCCATCTCTCTCCCAGATCATTTTTAATATTTTGAATGATATACTTTCATTCACCTTTTCCTCCTTGTTGAGGAAAGCGCTAAATGGAATTCCATGGTACAATTTGATGTAAGAAACTGGAGGAGTGATTGTAAAGTTACAAATTTAATTTAGCACTCTTTTTCAAATCACCAATAGCAGTGTGTATTCAGAGGACGTTTTGCCCCTCTGGTACTGAAACATGTGCTTTCAAACAAGAAAGGGAGTGGTGAAGGTTTTGCGTTCATGTCAGCACTGCGATTTACAAGAGTTCACATACAGCATGAACTTACATAGCATTTCACCATGTTGTCTATGAATCATTCCATTTTAAGCTCTGCAACATATGGACAATTGGAAAATGCACAGAGGTAAGAAGACACATTTGGTATTTCCATTTTATACACCTCATATTGGAAATAGATGTTTCTTTTTCTCTCAATTATTTTTCATCTGCGTAATTTCTTTTAAGCAACTTCAAGTAAATTGATAACTTGTTCAGCTAAATAATTTTTCAATGTCCAGAACTTTGTATTATTTGTGCACATCTGGAATGATCAACAGTTAGCAGCTTATTTACTCTGAGTTGTCATTTCAATAGTTGTAATGTATTGACAGTGGTTCATCCATCTAATAGTTGATCGATAAAACATATTCCCAAGACAGCTGCAGTTAAAGGAAGTGACTAGCCATTGACAGAATAGAAAGAATGAAGAGTGTGGTGCTGCATCATCCATTAAGGTAACCAAATACACCCTAATGACCCAGGAGATAACAATTTATCAATGGAAAAACAAAATCAATACACATTTAAAGTAAAAATGGACGTTGACATTTCTTTAGAGTCATAAACTTGAGTGCATTATGAACAAGTACATGAAAATGCCCCCATTCAACCATGGCTTTCAAAAGTCCATCCACCAATGTCTTAGGGTTAACATGAATGAGATTATGCTATGTCCATAAAAGGTAAACACCTTCTAAAATGGTTTTATTTTTTCCTCCCTATTTTTGAGACAGCTTCCCCAAAATGGACATTATGAGAAAAGTAGAAAAATTTTAGCAACTGAACATTAAGACCCAGTTTTAAACAGCTTTTAATTACCTGCAATATGAGAAAACATTATTATTTTTAAAATGCTGACAATACAAAAGTAGGTAGAATAAAAGCAAAAGACCCCAACTCTGTCCCTGCAAACATACCTGTCAGACTTTCTGCTAAATGTTAACAACAGTTAGCAATGGAGAGTATTTTACAGACCATTTTCTTTGTACATATATGTACATTCATGCATACAGAAACATGCGTAATGGAAAAGGTTATTTCTTAAAATGAACTGAGGTTCTACTTTGTGTATTGCTCTGTGGGTTGCTAGCCTTAATTTAACAGTGTGTCTCAGACATTATTTCATGTCAGTCCATATAGAACAAAGGTTGTAAACTAGAAGCCCACAGTTCACAAATACTTTTAAATTTTTAATTTTGTTTTCAACACCTAAAAGTCCATATTTCAAAGGAAGGAAGGAAGAAGGGGAAAGAGGGAGGGAGGGAGGGAAGGAAGGAGGGAATGAGGGAAGAAGGGAGGGAGGAAATGTCCGGCAGCATTGTACCCAGCTACCAGAAACAGAAATCCCTCTGAAGGGCCCCACACTCATTACACCTCATGTTCCTGCAGCCCCAGCCCCACAGCCAGCTTGCCTCCTAGATTGTTCAGTTTGCTACACCTGATCAGCTATAGAGATACATATGCAGATCTTTTAGAAGGTGGCATACTATCCCATGATGCACGTGCAGCATCATTTATTTGACTGTTTCAATATTTATATTACATTTTAAGCTTTAAGTTTTCATGCTATGTTTGATAAAATAGAATTGAAACCCATATTCAGAAATTTTTTCCCCTTTGTTGAGATAGAATTGATATATTAGCTTCACATGTACAGCATAATGATTTGATATTTTGCACACACTGCAAAATTTTACCACATCTAATTAACATCCATTATCATCATAGTTATAAAATTTTTTTCTTCTAATGAGTTTTTAAGATCGACTTTCTGTGAGGAGTCCTTGCATTTGTGGAGGTGTGAACCTATATCCCTAAGACATATACAGTGTTGTAAATCAATGTTACCTCAATAAATATTCAAAAAGAAAAAAGATCTACTGTCTTAGCAACTTTCAAATACACAATTATTTCAAAGTAAATTACTTTCAAAGCAAATACACAATACAGCACTATTGACTTTTTTTTGCCATTTTATTTTTCCTTACAGTTTATGAAAAGCTTAAATTCATACCCGATATTGCCTTAGAAACTTTACAGAAATACAAAGGATTGCTCTATTTATTTCCCCTTGAAAAAAGATATTGCAACAGAGAACAGGGGCCTGGGGATAGGGAACAGAACAGGAGATTCCAAATGATAAGCAAAACTCCATCAGAAATCATCCTGATGGTTTGAAGGCATTATTTAGTTAAGACAGGATTTTTCTCTTTTTAAAAAATGTATCTCTGGCTTACAGTGACAATGACCTGTGGAATCATTTAGGTATTCTCAGGTGTCTTTCATCAGGTCTCTATTCTAATTCTCCCTTTCCCTTTTGTATACTCCTGGCTCAAAAAAATCTCTAAGAGCATATAAAGTTCCCACATAAGGGTGTGAAACTGGGATGGTGATTTGAAAGCTCGAAAATCATTCCTCCAAGTGATGCTGTTGGTACAAATAAAACTGTCAGGCTTCTAACAGGAGGGGCCAAATCACAGGAACAACTTAGTGATTCTGCTATACACTGGAACCAAAAGTCAAAGCACATGCAAAAGTGGAAAGAAACTAGTGTTGTTGTTTTTTAAATAAGAAACACACATGGAAAGATGCAATATCTATTCTTAGAGTGACAGAATTTTTGTCTGCGAATTCAAGGAGAGGTAAGATTTCTACTCAAGTAAAAAGTAGGCCCTGAAACAAATTTGCTTACCTCATGTGGTTTTTCTCCTTCCTATTCAAATTATCAGAAAATTCCTAAATACAAGTGTGAGCAATTTTTGTCTGTGGTTAGTTTTCATGAGTCTCCTATGTCCCTGGTTCATGCGTATTACTCAGAAATAAAACAAATTCTAATAATAGCCTATTATTGTAACTGTTTTTCTAATCAAAATTAAACTTTAATGGTTGTTTACCTGCAGGTTTGAAACTTTAAAATAAATACATTTATCTATTGAATCTCTTCTATACATCAAGAAAAAAAGTCATCATTGATTAGCTTTTTTTTTAAGGAAATAAATAGCAACTGAAGCCCTCTGAAATGCAGCAAATAAAATGTTGATGGAACAAGCTATTTTAAATAAAAGTTGCGTATCTATCTTGAAATAAATGATCCAAGTATTTTCAGTTACTTTATTGCTTATATGAGTGGTTAGAGATATTTCCCAAGTAAACCAAAATCAAAAGTCTGGTTTACACAAAGGCATCTTGTGCTCCTTAGCAGCCTGTGCTGACTGGGACCCATGGACTCTACAGCTGATTTCAGAGTCACCCTATGCAGGGCTGCTCTGGAGTGTTTAGAGCCCAACAGTCTCTTTCAAAGAATACCAGAAATGTTTGCAGTTCCTTGAAGTAGTCCCTTCCCCATCCTTTGAGGTCATAGAGAAAATAAAAGTCATCACTTTATGTTCTTGCTATTGAATTCTCTTAGTATTTGCTCCTTCTCTACTTTAATATCAAACAGGCCCCAATAAGGACTTTTCTCTATGTAACCCTATGCTATTTCAATAGTGGCAAAGTTAAGAAAGCTGATGGCAAAAAATATCGCAATCCCAGAAGGTGGTGGGAGATTTGAGTCTAAGGTGATATACAGCAGATTCTTAGAGCTACTCAGGCCTGGCAAAGCTGTGCCTCCTGGGTCCTCTAAATGGCTTTCAGGTCAACACACAGAATAGCCTAAGGCTGATAACCTTATCACTGAAAGATCAAG
This sequence comes from Scalopus aquaticus, assembly GCA_004024925.1. Taxonomy (NCBI): domain Eukaryota; kingdom Metazoa; phylum Chordata; class Mammalia; order Eulipotyphla; family Talpidae; genus Scalopus; species Scalopus aquaticus. The sequence continues at coordinate 69,051 of PVIJ01003332.1, read as the reverse complement.
CAAACAGGTACCAAGTACTGTGCTAGGGACTTGAGGTATAAAAATGGAAAAGACATGAGGCTTACAGTGTAGGATCTGGACAGATGGATGAAAATGCAATTACAAAGCATGCACTGAAGTCACTGTTGAAAGAGCCATGTGCAATAAACTCAAAGAAAGGGCTAACTTTTCTTTTGATTGACAAGTAAGCAAAAGTTTCTACAGTAATGGGCAAGAAAGCAACCAGATGTGGAATGTTACAATAACAGCAAAACTTCCCCCTTTTGTCCAGTGGTGAGGGCTTCTTATCCACCTGGGTGAGGTCTGGCAGGTTGCTCTCAGAGCTCAAATATTGGCATAATGCCCCTGGCTTTTAGAGAATCCATCTGCCTTCTCTAGCTACCTTACAGTTATTTCACTACTTGACAAAACAAGATAACAATTTCACTTCTTCTCCTCAGGTTATAGTAAAAACAGGGGAGATAACTAGCGGAACCCAAAATGCCTCGACTTGCCTACTGTCCAGAAGCACTAAACATTTTTCATAGATAGTTTTGCTTCAAAAAAATATGCACGTTCCAAAGGCTTATGATGAAAGCAGAAATGCATTCAGATGGGTGTTTGGTTCCTTTTGAACACTGCTATCTTAACCTAGATTAGCCCAGTCTAACATATCCTGACTTCACAGATATAGCTCTTCAAACAGCAGTCCAATAAATCTTTGAATAATTTCCCATAAGCCTCATTTATCTGAATTTATCTGGTTATACAATTCTAAGATTTACATTCAAAGAGAATCTTAGATAGTGGCCCATTTTATATTACCAAAGAAGCAGACTGTGTTTATTACAGGAAAAGCTCAACAGTTGGACATCCACTGAACTTTGAATATCATATTCAACCATAGCTTAAAACTCACACATACAACTTTTACTGTATTGAAAACATTGCAGATTCTGTCCCTTTTAAAACAAGTTAAATGGAGAAACTAAGTGTTTCTCAGAATCACAGCATAGAAGCTAAGACTATAACACCTCAAAATGCACATCTAAAAACAATGCGATACATTTTTGCTGTTTATCAAATGGCTAGGGATCAAAAAAGTAATAATAATCAACCTATATAAGCACAAAGAAAAAAATCAAGACATATAGACAATCCAATTAAGAGAATAATTTGATTCAAGTGTTTAGAGGCACCTTCTTTGACAATATGTAATATGTAAATCATTTGGACTATCAATTCCATTTCTTGGAATTTATACCAAGAACCTAACCAGATATGAATCTCAGGATTTTTACATAAGGAGTATATTCTTTTAATATACTTACTAAAACAACTAACACTTAAGAAATTGGCTTTAAAAAAAGTGTGGTGTTTGGAATATGCTTAATTAGAGTACATGTTTAGAGTATTATCATTCTTTAAAGTATGATATTGAATACATGTATGTACATAGTATGATAGTAAGATAGAAAATGTATGAGATATGGCAGGAAAATATAAATTACAAAGCACATATAGTTTGATCACAATTTTTCAGTATACATGAGTGCGCTCATGTAAATATATCCAAGCATAAAACCCAGATTGAACATATATACTAAAATACTAGATATATACAAAATTTCAAGTTTCAAGGGACAGCACAGACCCGAAACCTGATAATAGAAAATGGCAAAATTGAACAGTTAAATACTTACATAATCATGTCACACACTTTGGAATTATTAACCATCTCATCTCTTAAATCGAGTTGTGCCAACACACAACACATCCAGAGAAAAAGGGTATTTCTGCTTTCTCCCTCCTACAGGGCAGAATACTCCTGCTTGCTAACACTTATTTGAAATAAAGATTAATACTGTGCTCTGTTTGCAGTAATTGCCCTCACACTTCTAGAACACTGGTAGCTGAAGTTAATACCTTTTGTCCATGCCAGCCTCTAATACCAGCTGCCTAGCTCTAAGTGCAATAAGATTGCAGTAACAACCTCTGGCCAGTGCAGTAATCTTCCAGAGGTAAAACCCAAAACTAAAACATTAGCATGAGTCTAATTCAGATATGCCAAGAGAGAAATATTAAGCATTAGCATTTATTTCCATTGCACTTCTTTTCTAAGCACAGTGATATACCATATCCCATTACACCTCCCTTGCAGAATTACAAAATTGTGACTACACTGCCAGATTTAAACAAGAGGAGAAACAGCTCAGAGGGTACATAAACAAATGCTCAAAGGTTAGTGTGTGATCAAAGCACCAAAATATGGGGAGAGCTCCTGGAAATATGCACCCAGCCATTATCTGCCCAAGACTTGGTAACAGAAGGTGGATGATAGCAGTAGCTTAGCAGCTGTTGTTTTAAAAACAAAAACCTGTTTCTTGAACATTTCATCCTCAATTACTGACAAAGAGAAGTACCACAAAATGTAACTCTGCTGAGGATAGAATTCAAATGGAGTGTCAACTTTATCTTTTAAATGTCCTATTTCCAGATAAGCCAGACCCTTGAGAGCATCCTATTAGGTGATTACAAGATGTCACTTCTCTTTTTTCTCTAGGGGAAAAAAACGTCTTCACAAAATAATTGCATATGCTCTTTTGGTGAAATCTCCCATATTGAGCATCTATTGGAACCAGAAAACACATTATAAAGAAGGTACCCTAAAGTTCCAGCATTTTGACATTTTTCTTTGATGGGTCACAGGGGATAAGCTTCAGTAAAGAGACCAGAGCAGGAGTAGGTGGCACCCCCCAAGGAAGGCAGTCTTCCTTTCAGCCTGAGACAGAGGAAGTGGGGATGTAATCTGCCAGTCTCCTTGTTTAATATTCATCAGCCTTTTTCTGTCTCTTTCTGGGTAGAAATTTTTTTTTAGATTTATTTATCTTTGTATAAATGCTGGGGTGCAGGCCAGAGATGTGGGGCCACGAGAGGGTTCACCAGAGACAGAGTGGGGAGCAGAACAGGCAGATCGACGGAAATACACTGCTGAAGGGAGCATGGGGCGAGGCAGGAGAGGTCCCCCACGCCATGTGGGAATCTCCCCAACGGAGCGTCAAACTCGCTGCCAACAGCTCCATAGCGCACTCTTAACCACTGCGCCACCAGGGAGGCCCCATCTTTCTGGGTAGAATTTTAATGACTTTTCTATTCAGAACTTTTCGTCAATGATGTCCCCAAGAAATCTGGGTTCTTAAACAGAACCACAAAATTGTTGAGGAAAGTATAAGAAAATTTCACCCAACAGATAAATGTCTCATTTAGCTAGCTCCTGGGATAAATCTTATGTTTTATTCAGGTGTAAAACTTATCTTTGGGCTTTCTAGGGTCTAAAGAATGGATGGCAAGCAAGGATCCGCCATCCCTGAACTACAATAAAACATAATGCTAAATAGGACCAAGTTCTGAATAATCTCCTTAAATAGTAAAATATATTTTAAAATACAAAACAAAAATGATTAATTAAAAAACTCTTTCTGGGACTCCTTGAAGTTCGTAATTTAATGCCTCTCAAAAGATGAAGCAATTTGTAGGTAGAGTCCTCACTAGAACAATGTCAGCTTTAACTCAAGAGTTAACCACAGACCTCATATATTCCAAATTTCCTTCTGACAAACATAAATGAGGAAAACTTGTCCATATGGAAGGAAACCTGGTAAAAAACTTACCCATATATCTTCAGTAACAGCCCCTCAAAACAAAGTGAAGAAGAAACATATATTAATATTTGCAGTGCTTCTACAAAGTCACAGGTAGAAACAAAAACACCCCTCTACCAAATCCCTGGATAAAGTTTCCCAGGGTTCAAAATCAAAGCTAAAATATTAATAGATATAACAGAATTCACACACACACACACACAACCAACAAAGAACTTTACAGTTGTCCTCCATTTCTGCATTCAGCAAACATTCAGCAAATGTTCATTCTACAGTATATTTGGAGAAGTATTCAACATTACAATTAAACAGTAAATCCATGATGATTTGGGGTTACAAACAACATTAAACCTTGGCAGGTTTAATGGAAAAAGGAACTAATTGAAAAGTACTAGGTTGCTCTCTGGATGGACCAGAGAGCCAAACATTAAAGCCTCATTGCTAGGAATGATGCTCTTCTATAGCAAGGACTCTCTAAGTAGAAGACTATTGCATGGGTCCTCAGTACCTACGACCCAGAGGGGCAGAAGCCAGAATCCGACCACTGGGGTCTCCCCACATATCTCCAGCCCTAGCAGAAAGTTGGTCCACTCCCATGCAGCCATCACCTCTTGTGGTTCCCTTCCCAATCCACCTTGATTGAGCCATGTGGTCACTGAGCCCCGGTCACAAACCTGTCTCTTGCTCCACACAAAAAAATCTAAGATACACATTTTCTGGTTTCTACCTTGAAAAAGTAGAATAATAATATGAGAAATCATCAAAAGGTTGGGTGACCACAAATATTCACCATAAAATATGACATTGTCTGCCAATATGGAGCATTCAGTCTAGTGTAATAGCATATGAAAATAAAGCAAAAGCCAAAAACTCTGTAGTGATATGCAGTGATTACGCAGCATCACAAAGACCTTCCTAAATAGTGATCTACTAAAAATACACCTGTTAAATCATATATAAACTTCATTGAGATTAAGATTTTTTTCCCTAGAGGGCTGTCAATAACAGTTTCATGCTTAACATGAACCACTTCTTGGCCTTTTGGCAAAGATCGAGGGAATATTTAATATGAACCAGATCAGTTATTTGTCTATGGGATAATTAGGTCAAATAAAAAGAAAACCACTTTCAGTCTTTTGAGATACCTCCATATTGCATGCCACAGAGGCTGGACCAGTTTACATTCCCACCGACAGTGGAGAATTCCCTTTTCTCCAGATCCTCTCCAGCACTTATTGTTTCAGTTCTTTTCAATATGGCCCATTCTCCCAGCTGTGAATTGGTGTCTCATTATTGTCTTGAGTTGCATTTCCCTGACAATAAGTAATGGTAAATATTTTTTCCATGTGCCTGTTTGCTGTTTATACCTCTTCTTTGGGTAAGTGCCTCTTCGGCCCAGTAATTCCACTCCTAGGCATCTACCCCCCACCCTGCCCCTCAAATTCAGAAATACTAGTTCAAAAGGAAACACACACCCATGTTTATTGCAGCACTATAACAATAGCCAAACCATGGAATAGCCAAACCTAAAAGTCCCAAAACAGATGAGCATATCAAGAAGATGTAGTATATATATATACAATACAATATTACTCAGCAATCAAAAAAGATAAACCCATGCCATTTGCAGCAAAATGGATAGAGCTGAAAGGGATAATGCTAAGTGATATAAGTCAGAAGAAGAAAAATAAATACAGGGTGGTGCCTCTTGTACGTGGAATATAGAGAAACCAAACTAAGGGTCAGATAAAGACAAACGTAAAAACTAACTCTTGAAAGCTCGAGAATTGAAGCATTGAGGGAGGGAGAGAGGGACAGGTGAAAAGAAAGAAGGACAAGAACACAATGGACTATAGTGATGGACTAAGGGTGATTTAGTGGCAGCTGCCCTATGGTGGCAATATCTGAAGGGGAACCCTATACTTTCAAAACACCAACAATATGCAAGCCAGCATTACTTCAATTTACAAGAAGTACTCAATAAATAATAGCTATTACTAAAAAGAATAAAAAGAGGGCCTCCCTGATGGCGCAGCGGTTAAGCGCTGAGCTGTGGAGCTGTTGGCAGCAGCAAAGCGGGTTTGATGCCCAGCCGGGGAGAATCCCACATGGTGTGGCAGACCTCTCCTGCCTCTCCCGCTGCTCCCCTCAGCAGTGTACTTCTGATCTGCCTGTTCTGCTCCCTACTCTGTCTCTGGTGAACCCTCTCGCCGCCCCACACCTCTGGCCTGTACCCCAGCTTGTATGTATAAATAAATAAATCTTTAAAAAAAAAGAATAAAAAGAAAATTAATTATATTTCAATACATGGATCAAATACATATGTGCTATACTCTAGACTTCTGCATTGTAGCAAAAAAAATGGGTTTCTGATTCAAATTCCAACTCCACCATTACTGTGTCCATGAAGAGGTTATTTACAACCCTACATCTTAGCTTCTGTCTCTGCTGTATCTACTGCATAGAATTATTAGCAAGATGAAAAAGAAACAAGGCATATAAAGACTTCATGCTGTGTTTAGCACTATTGGATTTTATCCAATCATTATTTAATCCACATAATGACATTATGAATCAACATTGTTATCCCCATTAGAACTGATGAAGATGAGGGGTCTCCCTGGTGGCGCAGCAGTTAAGCACTGTGCTGTGGAGCTGTCGGCAGCGGCGACACGAGTTCGACACCCAGCCCAGGAGATTCCCACATGGTGCGGCAGACCTCTCCTGCCTCGCCCGCTGCTCTCCTCAGCAGCGTATTTCCGTTGATCTACCTGTTCTGTTCCCCACTCTGTCTCTGGTGAACTCTCTCGCCTCCCCACGTTCTGGCCTGTACCCCAGCTTGCAAGCATAAATAAATAAATCTTCAAAAAAAAAAAAAGAATTGATGAAGATGAATCTGAAACTCAGAAAGCTGAAGTCACGCACCCAAGGTAACATCGGGGTGATGCTTGGGATTTGCACCCAGACTTTCTGATGTCAAACTTAGACTTTTTCCACTATATTACCTGCTAAGGCTTAACAACCATTATAAATAAAGACTCATAATGACTTGTAGGTTGCAGAAACCTAACTTAGTAAGCAAAATTGTAGCTTTCTCCATTCTCTTTGGGAGGAAAGTATAGAAACCCAATAAAGAAATGTTTCCGGGTGGGAGAGAGACAATCAGTGGGGGGGGGGGGGAGCCGGAGGGAGGGAAGGGAAAGGGCACAAAATGGAATAGAAAAGAACACAAGGGACCATGGAGATGGATCATGGGTGAATTGGTGGTGGGCTACCCAAGGGGAATGCAAAATGTAAAAGACATAAATAACAATAAAAATATATATTATATATATATAAAAAAAAGAAATGTTTCCCTCAGAGTCTTTAAAGTCCCAACAATTAGGTCTAAAAGCAAATTTAGAAGATGCTCATTCTAAACTCCTGGAGTGTACTTAAAACTGGAACCATTTTATCTTTCTTTGGGCTTGCCCTGCTTCCCTTTGCTTCTTGGTTCATCTGTCATTGTAGGCAGACTCTAGGGACGGCAGCAAAACAGCCACAAACCTTTGAGTGTTATCAAGGTAAAACTCAAGAAAACAGAGAGTTTGACTATTGCCCAATCAGTGGTGCTCATGGTTATTAACATTTCCCAAGATTATATCCTGGAACACCTAGTTTCCCTGGTTGCTAAGAGTACACACAAAGAAAGTGTTCTTTGGTCCATATGTTTGGAAAATGTGGGAATAACAGGTTTGCTAGAACTTTTAATGTGGGTAATGAACCCACACAATGAAGCTATGATATACAATGAATCCAGCAGGACTAGTATACCACAGACACACTTGAAAAACACTGGGTAGGGAATGGAATTTGTCATCCAAATACAGGAAAAAAATGAGATAATTCAAATGTAACAGAAAGCTGCCAAACTATCTCAAAAAAAGGGTTCTTACCCCCTGACTCAAACATCTGCTTGGCTCGATCTGAATTCTGATATTGTAGGGGACTACAACAGGTGAGGTGTCTTTACACACTTGATTTTAATATGGACAAGATCACTGTCCATGTCCACCATGCAACCTTCTAATTGCATTCAACTTCCTCTGAAGCCATCCTACAAAGAGAAGTACCAGACAAGCTAATATGAATCCTTGGATCACTTGGGAGCTATATTTCTTCTTTTAACTTAATACAAATATTGTGTCCAGTCAATAAGGCTGTCGAGTCAATTTGGCAGATAATTTCTCAGTTTAAGTCAAACTATCATCACTTTAGTTGCACCTCTTTTGAATTTTGTGAGCATGAGATAGTCTTTAAGAGCTCCTAGGTACTGACAAAATCCAGTTTCCACACCCTCAAATGTTAAGACCAGATAGAACCTGGGCTTTATTGTCTCTACCAAATAATGTGACCTTGAGGTTTTGCCTGGGCAACGCTTTGAGGATTTGTCACTCTCCTTTAAGATTAAACATGAAGATTCCTTAAGTTTTAGCTCTGACTTTCTAGCCCCTACAGCCCTGCATTCTTGAAGAAAAAAGATCTGATATAAAATTGAAACCATATCCTCAGGGTGGTGGGGGGCAGGGGGGAGGCGGTCATGATCAGCTTTCACTTGTCACCTGAGCAACAGGGCATGCAGGCTTTGTTGGGGCTGTGGATCTCTGCCTCATCCCATCGTGCAGGATGCAGATGGTTACAGCAGATATGAAAGGGGAGGTGGGCATTTTACCACCCACTGCCCCCAGTGTGAGCAGCCTTGCTGTGGCTTAGGGGCCTGCCCAGGCTGCTCCAAAGACCACAGAGGCAGTGGTAGGAGTTTCCTTACCCCCTGTCTCAGCACACTACCTATGGACAGACCCTCCTCCAGCACCAGCCCCATTGAGAGCCAAAGCCCCCCAGGGCTCTGGCAGAAGCAGGTTTTTCTCCATCTGTGGCCCCCAGTGCAAGCAGCTCTGCTGGGACCCCAGAAAATGCTGCAAAAGAGACAAGAAGAATTCAGAAGACAGCCTCCATGAAACTCCCAGACCTCTGGAGACCTTGGCAAAGACCCAGCTACTGCACCTGCTTCTAGCCCTGCCTCTGACATCACATGCATGGAGCACCTGCAGCCTTGACCTGGAGTCTCAAAGATCCGTTGGCTATTGGTTCACACCAATAGTTCTCACAAAGCTGCAGCACTAGTGTCTCTGATACTGCCCCTGGTGACAGGTGCGGACTGGCACTACTGATCAGTGAATGGCCCTCTGTCTGGCCACCTTTGAGCTATCTACTATCTCTAGCTCTCCAGCACTGCCTCCTGGCACTGTTGAGTGGGTCACAGTCCAGTCCTACATGTGAAGTCATTCAACTAGGCCTTCAGACTGTTGCTGTGGCTGCTGTGGTATCACCTCGGTGGCCCCACCTGTGAGCATCTGCAGCTGCCACTGTGATTTGGACCCCGATGCACTCTTGACCAGGATGCTATCAGCTCATGGTCCTCATTTGATGGGACAGTGACATCTGGCAAAAGCAGCCTTTGTTTGGGACTAAAGGACACTGCAGTCACTATCTGGGATGAGACAGCTGGCCACTTGTGGCCTTATAAAGTCTCCTTTTTCAATCTCCTGTTTGTTAAATAAGCCCCATTGTTGATGGCCCCTGAGCCTGAGTGGTATCTCACAACTGAGTGTACAGATAAGAACCCACAGATAGTGACCTGCCCCCCGCCCTTGGCACTGTTTTAAGTACTATTATCAATACTATTTAAAACACTATTTTAAAACAAGAACACAATTGCATTACTTGCCAATGAGTAATTCTAGGTTTGAAAATATGTGCCCAAGTAAGCACAACTCTGTTGCTCTAAATGGCTAAATCCAAAACCAAAGGAAATCTGTATTTCCACAGAGAAGGAGCCCGACATCTCTTATTCCAACAGGCAGAGGTCAATCTTCTGCTCTGAACTTGCCAAGTTACAAGTTAGAAAATCCATACCAGGAGCCAGCTCTGCACCAGTGGGCTCTGCCCCAAGGGACAACTGGATTGTGTCTCTCTGCTGGAGAGGGGCCGGGGTGCGGGGAGATCATTTTCATAAATACTCTTACTTTCCTCCTTTGAACAGGCACACCTGTTTTCTCTACTAACTCCACTGCTTCGGTCACTTACGCCCTGGGGAAAGCAGTTGTAAGAAACAGCAGATGCAGAATTTACACAGCAGAGAGCATTCCATCCCTTCAGTTTACAAATTCTGCAGAAAACGACTCAAGTGGTGCAGGACTATTTTATGAACTGTGACCTCAAGCCACTCATTGAAAATGCAGTTACTCTTAAATTGTTCTTTGCAGGTTTTCATTTTAAATGATGAACACATCTTGTGTTAGTTACACTTGAACCACTCACACTTGCATTACAAACTTACTGGCAAAAGTAATTTATATTATATAATATTATGTTACCCTCCATTTTACAGATGGAGAAACTGAGGCACGAGCTTCTTGCCCAAAATTTTTGCAAATTACATAGAATAAGTACCACTATTATCTACTGCAAATGACAAAATCTAATGACAATCAAATGACAAAATCTGGCATAGAGGAGGTTGTTTGGAGACATGGAGTTTCCCTATCGGCTAGTGTCTTCCCTATTGGCCTAAGTCTCTCCTCAGATGAATGTGCCTGGTGAAATCTGCACAAAATTGACCTCTGAGGAGTCTGGCTCTCTGGTATCAAGAATGTTATTAAAAACAGAAAAGCATCTTCTGGTCATTTCTAGTTCAATGATCAAATGACAACACCAAATGCCGGTGAGGACTTGGATCATCTGGAAATCTCATTCATTTTTGGTAGGAATGCAAAATGGTACAGCCACTCTAGAAAGTAGCTTGGCAGTTCTCACCAAGCTAAATAAACGTACTCTTAATATATCATCCAGCAAATGTATGTCTTGGTATTTACCCAAATGAATTGAAAATTTAGGTCTATGCAAAAAGCTAAGCATGGATGTTTATAACTTTGTTCATAATTGCCATAATTGGCAACAACCAAGAAGGGTGTTAAGGTGAATGATTAAGTAGCTGTAGTAGATCCAAATAAGGGAATATTATTCAATACTAAACAGAAATAAGCTATCAGGCCATGAAAAGGTACAGAGGGACCTCAACTGCACATTATTAACTGAAAGAAGCCAATCTGTAAAGACTACAAACCATATAATTACAGCTGTATGACATCCTGGAAAAGGCAAAATTAAGGAAAAAATAGAAAGATCAGTGAGTGCCAGGGAATGGGGGTAGGGACAAATAGGTGGAGTACAGAGCAGTGACACTGTGTTAGCCCATATGATAGATACATGTCATTATACAATTGTTCAAACCAATAAAATGTACACTAGGATCAACCCAATATAAACCAAGGACTTGGGTAGTTAGAATGTGTCAGTATCAGTTTATTGATTGTTAACAAATGCATCTGGTCCAGGAATGTTGGTAATAGGGGAAGCTATTATATGTAGGAGCAGGAGACGTGTATATATATATACATTTTGTTTTTACATTATTTAATCAAAAATTAAACAATTGGGGCCTCCCTGGTGGCGCAGTGGTTAAGGGCTGAGCTGTGGAGCTGTCGGCAACAGCGATGTGGGTTCAATGCCCAGCAGGGGAGATTCCCACATGGCACAGCAGACCTCTCCTGCCTCACCCGCTGCTCCCTTCAGCAGTGTATTTCCGTCGATCTGACTGTTTTGCTCCCCACTCTGTCTCTGGTGAACCCTCTCTCCGCCCCACACCTCTGGCCTGTATCCCAGCTTGTATGCATAAACTAAAAAAATTAAACAATTAGAAAATAGGATACAATTAGAATTAACGGGATATTTCTAGAGGTCAGCAGATAGGGTTGTTTTCTTAAAAGAGACAGACAAAAATAATTAACCCAGATTAATAGCAAATATTTTGAGTCGTTGCAAAGAGGCTTAAAAAGATACTTTCAGGCCTCCCTGGTGGCACAAGGGGGTAAGTCTCAGCACTATGAAGCTAGCACAGCCACTGCAGCACAAGTTCGATCCCTGACCAGGGAGATTCCCACAAGGCGCAGCAGACCTCTCCTATCTCAGCAACTGCTCTCCTCAGCAGTGTATTTTAGTCAATCTACCTGTTCTGCTCCCCACGCTGTCTCTGGTGAATCCTCTCACCAGAGGCCTGGTCTGCACCCCAGTTCTTGTATACATAAATAAATAGATACTTTTAAAAGCACTGAGTCAAGGTCACATTTTGGATATCGCAACTATTCATGAATATGGTGAAAATCAAAATAATTCCCTAATGTTATGTAAATGGCTAAATGTGGCCTGGGATATACACTTAGAAGCACAGTTGTGTCGGAAATGGGTAAAGGCCACATTTTATGTTAAGATCATCTTAGAGAAGTGAGAAAGAAGGCCTGGATGTAACAGAGACAGGATGAAGAGTTTAATAAAATAATTTCACAAGCTATAAGAGTGAAAACGCAATATATCTAATTTAAATCATTTTATATGGTAGGTGAGTCTGAATGTATATGTACAGCTACGTTAATAAGCTAAATACATAAGCAGACAAGTGACCAGTTCATCTTTAGCCCTGTAAGTTAATACAGCCATTTTATATTTTAAACATCTGTTCATTAGAAAAGAGAAAGTTTCCTCTATATTCAGTCTTCCTAAGTTCCAGGGGTGTTATAGACACTTAGCAATACTATGGGCCACCATCAAGGTCTGCTTTGAAAGAGTATATTCGAATCCATTAGATTGCTAGCTCTCCAAGGGCCTTCATATCTCTATTTCAGCATTTACCAAAGCCCACTTTCAAGTGGATAGCCTATGTTCCTTGATTCAGTGACTTCTCTTTGCAGAAAGAAGGCTGTAAAACAAGTGTGTATGTGTGTGTGTGTGTGTGTGTGTGTATGAAGATTTTGGTTACAGAGGTATACATTACTCTTTTTTTTTTTTTCAATGTCCCAAGTCTTTGAGTGAGTTCCTGTCCCTCAGTTAATGGTTCGGTATTCAGAATATTCTTTTTGTTGGGTTTTGGTCACTATATTGTGAGCTAGGAGTCATTTATCATATCATACTTTCATTACAATAAGCTTCCACACCCACCCAGTCTTTCCACCCCACCCCATAACTCTTCTCTTGGCCCCGCACTTGGGGAGGAAGGCTAGTTATCAGTGCCACATACTTATCAACTGCTCAGTCCATTAGAAAGGGTAGGAGAGAAATATCTAACAAACTCATCATCTTTCCTCTTATGTACAGGACTTTATCTCTAAGTACAACTTCAAGCTATTGTGCCAGAAATAGAGCCCATAAACCAGATATAAATATTAGTATTTGTGTTAGCACTTTTGAGAATATGACTGGTGCTATCTCTATAGACTTACAAGTATGATACAATTTATTTCTCCATCAAACAAAATTCTTGGCCGTGACTTCATCAAGAGTGGAATAAAACAAAGGGAGGCCTACACAGCCCCTTCTGCTTCCTAACTCATGTTAGGTTCAATATCCCTTCCAGCTTCAAAAAGGGGCTTTGGAGCTCCAATTATACTGAGCACTGTGTTTTCCTTCTCATTACAGATGTAGATGACTGAGAACTGCATAAATGGTGTCAGCTGGCAGAAGAATGTCCAGCATTCCTCACTCCTTTCTTCTCTCTGCCAGAGTTACACACCCTGTCAGAGGAGAAAGCACAGCTTTGCCGACCCTTTCAGGGACAAGTTGCCCTGGAATGAGAACTCTTGAGAAGCCAACTCCTGAGAAGAATCTGGGAAAGCAAATAGTGGCATGTGTTGGGTGTGTCAACCCAATAAGCAGCTCTTTCCACTTACCCCTGACATATTTCTCCAATTTAGAGTTTCCAGACAATACTATGAACAAGGATCCACCCCCAATCCTAGTGTATCTGCCCCCTCCTCCTACTGTTACAAGCACCTTGGTCTAGAAGAAACATAAGCATCCTATCTATATAATCAAATATTCTAAATATTCTCACAACCATGATTTTCAAGAATATTATAGCTGGGGTGGGTGGGGGGTGGAGAGTCACGTGGGAAAGGGGAAGGGCAAGGCTTAGAGATTATTTAGTCTAGAGACGGCAAATTCAAATTCCTAAAAGAGTCAGTTATATAAATAAGCAAAGTAAGGCATATATGAGACAATATGGAGTGGTGAGAACTATGGCAAATTGCTCAAAAAACAGTCCCTCTGATTCTAATTCCTCTTTCCCATTTCACAGATGAAGACATTAAGTGAAATGGTTTGTCAAGATGAAAATTCAATTTAGTTCATTTTCCACTAAACAAATTGCTTTTAGGCAAGAAGGGAAGATAATGACTTTCCCCAGATCTTCAGTTCTCTTGTTTGGGGGTGCATAGAGCTTTTGTTTTAAATGCCATCCTGCTGAAAATGTACCTTACTCCACCCCATGGGCTGTTGCAGGATGCATTCATTCTCAGGAATTTTCTGTCTAGGGAGGATTCTCGGGATGTGATCTGTGGTCAGCGAGAAAGCCCTTTTGATCCCAGTCACAAGAATGCAGCTGAGCTCAGAATCCCTGTCTCCATAAATCAGAGTCCTCCCGGGACTCCGGGTGTGGCTCCCCACGCAGGTGCCCAGCTGCTTCAGCAATTCTAAGGGGGCACTCCCTCACTTTGAAAGTCTTCGAGGAAATGCTGGAATCAAAATGGTAAATCCATAAGACTCTGTATTCACATATGAATTCTTCCCGACTTTCCGGGCATCTGTTTTGTTCATTCCTTGCAGCCAGGTGTTAGTGCCTGTCTGCCTTGCTTCTGTTTGCTATTTTGTGTCCAACCTTCCACTCCGAATTTGGCTCAGCTTGTGAACACAGGCCAAAGAGTTCTGTGTAGAACTGCTTTTAATTTGTCTAATAGTGCAGAAATAGTTTAAGAAGTCAAAATACCGCTATGGCCTCAGATCCTAGATCCAGTGAGCTGGCTAAAGACAGGCTGGTGATTTTGGAATCTCTCTCCAAGGATGCCCATGTGGTTCTAGGAGGTTGACTGTTCTCTTTGCCAACAGCAAGCTTCATAAACAAACCAACGTGTAATCAGAATGAGATCTGCCAGGAAGAAAAGGTCAGGTCCAGTTTTGAAGACTCAGACACTCAATGTAGCTATGAGGTTTTTCAATTATTCACACCCGGGGACCCTTGAAAGGGCACATTCTTATTTTGCACGTGCATTAAGCTATTACAATAGCAGCATTTACTAAACATTCAATAGGTGTTGGGTACCCTGTCAAGTACTTCACAGAAATGATCTCATTTAATTCTCACAATAGCCCTATGATGCAGTGCTTAATATTACAGTCTCCATTATCTGGTTAGGGAAACTGAGATTTACAATGGTGAATGTGTCCAAGTTCATCAAACTAATAAAGAGTAAAGCAAAAGTCAGAGGACAACTATTCCTTGACCAGAAGTGCATATCTCCAGTGAGAAATCTTACCAGGCAGGTACAACTATGAAACATACCTGAGCTGTAGTCAAATAGAGAGACAAAGGCTCTCTCCAGGGCTGTGGGGACTTCTAGATCACAAGCACAGAGGAAGGAGAGATAGTTTCACTCAAATCATAGGAGGCCCAAAATCCAGGGACACCTCAGTAATAAGCAAAGTGAGGCAGCCGGCCCCCTTGCACGGTGGCAGAGTATAGGGGGTCCACAGGTAAAGGTGTGGGCATGACAGCTTAGAAAAGCTACAAGGCCATCCTGTGCACACTCTAAACTCTTGTGCTGGTAGAAAATCTGTCTACTCCCTCCTAGTAGAGGACTTTAGGGAGTTTCCAGGAGGCCTGGGCCTGTGTCACAGGTCAAAGAAGGCAAGAGCAGCCCAGGCTAGGTCATGGCAGCAAGGCAACACCCTGCTGAGGTCTTCCCATCATCCACTGCCCTGTTCTGCTCCTTTTCTCCCTGAGTCTTAGAAATGACTCAGTTGAGCAGCAAAGGTGACTCAGAGAGAAGTCCTTTCAAATTCCTAAGAAAACACGCATAGGGCCAACAACAAGGTGCATTTCCCTGTGGTCGTGATGTTTTTTTTAAAGATTTATTTATGCATACAAGCTGGGGTACAGGCCAGAGGCATGGGGCAGTGAGAGGGTTCACCAGAGACAGAGTGGGGAGCAGAACAGGCAGATGGATGGAAATACACTGCTGAGGGGAGCAGCAGGGGAGGCCAGAGAGGTCTGCTGTGCCATGTGGGAATCTCCCCGGCTGGGCGTCAAACTCGCGTTGCCACTGCCAACAGACAGCTCCACAGCACAGCGCTTAACTGCTGCGCCACTAGGGAGGCCCTGGTCGTGATATTTTAAAAGCAAATGTGTCTCCAAAATGGAGCCACCATCTTAGCACTGGGCCAAATCACACTGTGGGCCATTTTGAGTGGAAAGTTGCTGTTTATAATAAATCCAAGCAAGCATTAAAATAGTGATTTATTCTTCTTAGAAGCCGAATCACAACATGTGGATTGACTGAATCAAATAAAAGACTCTGAGACTTGTTCATGATGAGATGAACATGGTCTTGGGGATAGTGGCAGAGGGAGCCATGGGGTAAGGCCCGGGAGGCTGCTCCTTTGGCCCAGTGCTGCAGGATTCAATGGCAGGGGCTGGGGGTGGGGGAGGTCTTGTTCCTCCTTACTCCAGCCTTTGGTCATCCTACCACCATAGTGCTCCTCCTGGTTGGATAGTTAAGAGAAGTTAAAATAGTAACTCTTGCTTTGTAGTGGTTGAAGAGAAATGATTTCTGTGATGACATTGCTCAAAGCTACAGACTTATTTATTTATAATCACACTATAATGTGCTCTGGAAATCTAAGATGCTCTGGAAATCTAAGAAAGTAGAAGGCATGAGGGCTCCTCCCGGGTCTAGTAGGCCATGGGCTGTTAGGGCTGCTTTCACAGAACACCACAAACTGAATGGCTTATAAACAACAGAATTTTTTTTCTCTCAATCCCAGAGTCTGGAAAGACAATGATTAAGATCAAGTCTCCAACAGATCTGGTGACTAATAAGGGCAGTTTCCTAGTTACATAGACATCATCTTCTAGCTGGATCTGTAGTCACAGGACGGAGGGGTGGGAGAGGCTGGGAGTCTCTTTATAAAGGCACTAATCCCACTCACTAGGACTCCTTCCTCACGATCTGACTACCTCCTGAAACCATCACACTGAGAATTAGGTTTCAACATATGGATTTGGGAGGACACAACCTTTAGTCTATAGCAGATGGAGAAAAGATTCCAACAAAAGGATGTGAGCATTTAGCTCTATTATGCTCTGTCTAGTTCTTGTCCTCAACCCACTGGCTAAGTAATGATCGTGTCCTTCCTGAACCTTCTTCCTCTTTTCCCTGTGCAAATACTCTTCTACTGTGGGCTCCATCTGACAAGTTCATTCACACTAGTCACTAGTGGCTTAATGGACACCTACATAACCCCCCCTCAAAAAAAGAGATTCTTACCTGAAAGAACATCCTTTTATTGTTAAAAGCCGGTACCAAGGTAGAGGGTCCTTTCGAGTTCCACAAATCCCCTCTTGCACAACATGTGCCTGAGACTAGCCAGGGGCCTTGGTGAACAAGGCCACTGCTAGGAGGGCCTGGGGACAGGAGAGCACACATCCAGACCTCAGGGACAGTCCCCACCACGGGAAGTTATCTCCTAGTGGGGATGCTGGCCTTGCTGTCAGAACCTCCAACAATAAAGGAGAAGCCAGAGATTTAGATTTTCATGTGAAATCACAACATTTTGAGGTTGGTTACTAATTCAAACAGAAAAGCAACACATACCAGGACAAACAGCCTCATCCACCACATGGGATGGCTCTCAGGTTAACAGTTTTCACTCTTTCCCCAGTTATGCAAATCCCCTAGCACCAGCTCAGACACTCCTGTTCACCAATGGCAGTAAGGCACAAAGGGAATTTTCGTGCCCACTTCCATTGCAATCATGTGGAACTGGAGATCTCTGTACCCAGGGAACTCACAGCCAGGGCCTATTTGAAATGTCAGGCTGTTCCTAGAGCATGGAGTGTATCTGCCTCTTTCCAACTTCTTTGTACACCCAGGAAGCCCACCACCCAGCTGACGTGCTGATCAAGACCACCCAAGATTGACTCCAAGATTCTGCCTGAAATTGCCCCTGCCTCCCACATTCTACTTTCACCTTCTCTTCTGGGGCAAATCTGAGTTTGGAAAGTTGAATTCTCCAACTGTTACCCTGTCCAATATTGGAAAGTTTGGAAGAATTACGTCCTTAAATGCTGATTCCTTAATTAATCAAAACTAATCACAGAAACACTTGCAAACAAATGTCTCAGAATTAGTCCTGAATGACTCATTTTTCTCTCTAATAATGTTTTCACAAGACTTTGTACTCAGAGTTCTCAAAATGCTAAGCAGAAGCAAACAGACTCATCAGTTTCAAAGGAGAAAAGTAAATGTGCATAAAGGGAAATTTTTAATTCAAATACCCTTAAAATACACCCTAAAGAACCCCAAATCACTATGACTTCTGGGAAGAGATCTTTATGAGAATTTGCAAAGGCTCAAGACAAGTTTCCTATATTCAGCTGCCTTATCCAGCAAGTTTCCAAATCTTCTGGTTGTCCTACCTCAATATTTCCAAAAGCTGTCATTTCTCTTTTGGACCATACCAGGCCAAATTAAAGTTAAACTGAAGAAGAAAGATGCAGAAACCCTTAAGACCTCAGAATGTGTCTCCCAATCTTATTATGGAAAACAGGAGTTACACAAAAACAGGTTTGTTTAACTCTTACATTCACTGACTGAAAGAATAAAACGAAAACAAGCTATTGTGTTAATCTTCAGATTAGCCCTCTGGTCTGTCAATGTAACACTGATTAGTAAACAATGTCCATAATTAAACTGTTGTCAGAGACACAAATGCCCCACGAGCCTGAGCTAATGAGGCAGTATTCAACTCCTTTACAAAGGCGGGCCAAATACAATTCCAGGAATGTTAATGCTGCCAAGTATCTGGGATACTCAACAGCAGGAAGACCTCTGAGTTAAAGTAATTAAGTCTCCACAGCCTGCTAGAGAATTCTGCCCCAATGTGATTTGTTTGTTGAGGACATGTGCTTAGGTACAAGGAATTGGAAATCTCTGAAACCAAATTGAGCATATTGGGCATCAAAGCACCCCAAGTCCTGGACTGAGGCCTCTGACATTAATGTGCATGACAAGGGGGCAAAGGGGCCATAGTCTCCTAATTGTTCCAGAGACCTTTTAGTCTGGGGAGAGACTCCATGTCTTGGTATTTATGTAATTAATTGCACTGAAATCCTCAGTGCAAGGTTCCCTTGAAGTCTGCCTGCATGGTCACTAAGGCTCAATAGATTTATTTGAAGACACTCCTCCATTCTTTTCACTCTGGGAGATAGATGCAGCTCCACAAAATACCATTTTACTGACCTGTTTTGCCTAGAAACCAGAGAATCACATCTATTCTTCTCTTCTAGCGAGTATTCCCACTAGAAACATTTTTATTCCCCCTTCTGTTTTTCTTGGATTCTCTTGAAAATTCCAATATGTGGCCCACGGCATTGCAATAAGGAAAATCACATCAGGGGAGCCTCTTAAAATGAGGAGTCCTGCACACGACCGTTTCCACCACATGTCCACATTCATTACCCACTCCGACCAGCTGGCAGACTCCTCCACAATTGGCCCAAGGCTGCCTACCTCCCTCAGTTATCCCTGGGCCCCAAGAGGGATTCAGAGTCCGCCTCCTAGTCCCAGGGGCATGCACTTGTGATAAGAATTGGATGAGATATAATGGGGAGAAGAGAGTCTACCTGATGTTCCAGCAACATTTCTCTGCAGACTTGAAAATGTCACAGAGAGGTCAAGCTCCCTGGGGGGACAAGATTATGACACTTCTCTAGTCCCAGTGATCAAAGGAAAGCCAATTCCTGTCACAAAACTTACAGGCAGGAAAGATGCTGGACTTGCCACAACTTAGTGCTGCCCATTCATTCATTCATTCAAAAATGTTGATCAAGTCCACCACCAGCCAGTCACTGGGGATGCAGAGACCAGCAAATAGAAACCACCACACCATGTGTGGAATGTATTGCCTACTGGGAGCACAGATATCATCCAAATCATTACACACTTCCCTACGTAAAGTGTCAGGGGAAGCAACAGCAAAACCAGAATGCTAAGCAGGTCACTCTAGCAGCGGGTCCCTACCTGCATATCTGCTAGGTGGCAAGTGCTCAAGGTAGTTACTCCCGTGGTGGGATTCTGCAGCGTGTTATTGTATGGCTCTCCAGGCACCTTTCCTTGGGAGCTAGATAATGTAATAATTCAGACCAGAGGTGTGGAGGCCAACTGGTTATCTAATCTTGAACAATTTCCTTAAGCTTTCTGAGCCTGTAACATGAGTAAATAGGAGTCATGATCATCCCTTTCAGACTGGCTGACTGGAAGGATGAAAATAAGGTCCAGCATGGATGCATATTCTAGAGTTGATACCCTGAACATATGCTATGTCTTCAAACAGTGAAAATGTGTCAAGTTACTAATGTCTTCTTTTGTTTTGTTTTTTAATGAGTGGGTAGCTCCAGGTCATTTCTTCTGCCCCAGCACCTGTCAGTGCGAGCATCCCATCATGACAATGACAGTCGCTCTTCATGTTCACCTGGGGTGTTAGAGACCTGCCCTCTTGTTGAGGACAATGGCGGAGTCACTTTGGAGAGAAGCAGAATCACCCCCAAAGTGCCTTCTGATGCTTCTCTTCACAACTCTCCTGCGATGCTTTTCTATCCCTGCACGGTCTCTATTCCTGAAGTATATACACCCAGGAATGGGGGTGTAGCTGAGGATTCAAAGACTGGGATTGAGGGAAGGGGGGTAAGAAGGGCAGGAACCGCTTCTTCCACACCTCACCCCTCAAACTCAAGCTCTAAACAAGCCTGAGGTTTCATCGAAAGTACAAATATCATTATTGGTCACAAAATGATTCTGCGCTTTGGAAAACAAAACCACAGAAATTAACTTGCTGACTTCAGATGACAATGCATGCCACAGACTTCACAGGTGGCTTTTTAGCTTTTACAATATGGTTAAGTAAATAAGTAATTTAACCAAATTCCTACACATCCCATTTCTTCCAACTTCTGTGAGGTGACCTCTGCAAAATTCAATAAGAAGAAAGAGCATCCTAACCATACTCCTTTTCACATAAATATCAGGAAATAGTCACCCAAATGTGTCCCAGACTGTATGTTGGAAAATACATCTGCCTGGGGCTCGGGGGAGCCTTCACTGATCCTCTCTTCTTTCAGGAAACAGGAATCTCCCAGAAGGAGGTGGAGAAAAACTCCGATTAAGAACTAATTGGAATCTGCAATTATGTTTCTAATTTAAATAATATTGTAAAATACTCTCATTTTATTCTAGTCCAAGCACTTTTCACATACTCAACAGGATGGACCATTTTTCACTAATTCTACCAAGAGTAGAGAACTGTTCTGTTTTTGTGAACATGGTCCATTATCATTATCGGTAAGTGTATTTCCTATAGCCAAACTCATGTTTTAAGAAGCCATTTTAATATTGCAAAGTTTGAACCAAAGCTCACATCCAAAAGGCAAAGTTTTGCTGCAGCAGAACACTCAATGGAATCCCTGCCTCACATACTAACTGTGTGATCTTGGCTAAGTCTCATACCCTCTCTGTACCTCAATTCCTTCTTCTTTGAAAGAAAGGTAAAACATCAAACTGTTTTCTTGGGAATTAAGTTAAGCAGGGTAATGAGCTGGTTAAGCATACACTAGAGCCAGATAATCCAGGATTCAAATTCCAGCTAGACCACAAATAACCGAGGAACCTTGGCAAGCCATATAGCCTCTCTGCATAAAGCCTCAGTTCCCTCAACTGTGAGTGGGCCAGTAATATTTTGTTCTTTATGTGCTTGCCACGATGACTCAATGAGTTCATTTATGCAAAGCACTTGGTAATATGTTCTGGGTCAGCTAGGGAGGTGCAATGAGACTCACAACTCAGTGGCTCAGAGGAGCTAAAAAATTGCTTGGGTTTAGGCCTGACACAGATAAACTAGATCTGGATCTGACTGAAGACAGAGAATCACGGACTTCCATTTTGGGAAAAGAGTAGTCAGACGACCCTAAAATCTGCCAGCTTAAAATATATAGATACTCGATATGTGTGTGTGTGTATAGTGTGTATATATATACATTTGTATAAATGTTGTTATAATATATAAATATATGATATATAAGCATATATAAGTATAATGTAACATATAAGCATATATTTAATATATATTACACATATAATACACAATAATCAATATACTATTTTCCATATAATTAAAGTGTATACACATTGTATCATTGTATACAGATATATTGCTCAGTTTTAGAAAATAAGTGAAATATCTGCCCACCTGCTAAAAAGTTGAGCCCAAGACCAGAGAGGGAAGAGTTCTAATGCAGTCATTGTGTAAGACAAGAAGCTTTCTTGGAGATCCTTCTACATAGAGCAGATTAACAAAGGGTTACCCCCTCAGGAAAATGGAGAGTTAAAGGAGAGACTGTCCAACAATGGCAAGTACAAACGGTACTTTGGCTCTGGGTAGAGATTTGAAAAAAACAAACAACAAAATATCTTCCTCTGAGATTTCAAAGTCCAAAACTGTCTACCCGGAAGAGATGGGCATGAAAAATCACACTATCTTTGTGACCCAGAAAACCAAGAAGAGAATTTCATTTAAAGTGGTGATGCACTTTCTGAAGCTATTGGCAGCCACTGCAGCACAAGTTTGATCCCCAGCCAGGGAGCTTCCCACATGGTGCAGCAGACCTCTCCTGTCTTACCCGCTGCTCCCCTCAGCAGTGTATTTCAGTAGATCCACCTGTTCTGCTCCTCACTCTGTCTCTGGTGAATCTTCTCACCCCCCATACCTCTGGCCTACACCCTAGCTCTTGTATGCATAAATAAATAAATCTTTAAAAAAATAAACAAATAAATAAGGTGGATCCAGTTTTGTGGTGCCCCGCGGTGTTTATAATGCTATTGGAAGTCTACCCAAAGAAACAAACCCTCAACCCAGGTCTCACTGAGCTCCTTCAAGATCCTTCCAACCTCACGTGAACCCACAATCAAAATTCATAAAATCTGCCAGAAGACTAGTGCCCCTGAACAAGAGTCATCAGAAGCACCAAACAATAGAACCAGACTCACAAAGGCTTCAGATAATGACATTATCAGATTTTAAATGAAAGATAATACATTTAATATTTTTAAACAAATAAAGAAGGAATCAAAACTATAAATACAGATACTATCTAAAATGACCAAAAAAAAAAAAATGACCAGACAAATTTGGAAAAGAACCAAATAAAACTTCCAGTCATGAAATGAAGTAATTATTATTTAAAACTCAGTGAAACCACATGTATACAATCAGCCAAATTCCAAATGTGGGAAATTCCACAGGACAAATGACCTGTTACTGCAACACTAATTGGCAAGAGGAAAAACAAAGGAGGTAGAAATTGTTATAGATAGAAAGAGATGTGAAAATCCTCAATCAAATTTAAGGTGAGGATTCTTATTCAAATAAACCCAAACTAAAATATTGATAAGGAATTATACTCATAGAAAATTGCTTGAAGGACAACAAATATTTCATTTCTGTGGACTCCTAAGATGGGCTTTTGTCTTAGACTGATATTGAGGGACAGTATATAAGAAACAGCCAAATAACAGCTTGCCACAATTTTTCCCGTAAGGAGATCATCTGGGATCATGTCCACTACTTTATGATGTGCTCTTAAAGAACACCTAGGGGAGGATTTACTTTCAAGTCTCCATAGAAAAACTGTGCTTCCCCTAAACTGATTCGCTTTTATCTCAAAGATAATACAACTCTTGAAACCATGCCTGTTTTTCTTTTTACTTTGGTCTTTAGGAAACTCAAAGTCAAATATGCAATCCACCTCAAGCAGCCACACAGAACCATATGGGATACATTCCTGAGTGCTATTTTATCCCAAATTAGCTCTATTTGCCTTTCCCTGGATTCCTTTAACCATATAGTTTATACTTTGCATATTTTTTATAATCCACCTCAAGGTTTAAATAAAATCATAAACCACCTCAAATTCTTGGTGTCTACTTTAGGAGGAATCCAAGGTCTTTATATAAGTTGTTTTTGTTTTTTTTTTTTTTGGCGGGGGGGGATGACTAGAGATGGTGCATGTAATATGTGTGTGACACTGACATTCAACACAGTATTTCTACATTTAGATTTTCAACTCAATTAAACTATAGCTCTTTAAAGCCCCAAATTGTAACTTTTCCACTTTTATATCATACATAATGGCTTGCATACTTAACTGATCTGTTAGGAGTGACAGAATTAAGAGTCTCATTAAGACAGGAATGAATGCTAAGTCACGTTCTTTGAAAGCAATGTTTGAATCTTTGCAGAGATTTTCATGACCTACTAAGACACAAAGTTCTGGAGATAGAAATAAATACTGATGAATATTTGATAAGTTAATACTATCTAATGCATTCTAGTTCTAATTAGGCTGAAAATATAGCCTAAATTAATATGGGCAGTTTGAGTCATAGCAAATTTATAGACTCCCTCCACTTTTTAATCTGTATTCTGTTTCTGAATTTTTGTTTAAACCTAGATCATAGCATGTGATGATTTAGTATCTGACTCCATTTGAAGTTCCAACTGCTTGGCTTGCTGTTGCCTAGTAACTTCAATCTCTACCTCCATCATTACATGGCCTTCTTCCCTATGTGTTTCTGTGTAGCCAACATAATCCAGTATGACCTCATTTTAATCTAACTAATTATATCTATGAAGATACTACTTCCAAATATAGCATAATATGCTCAGAATCACATTCTGAGGTCCTGGGTAGTCATGAACTTGAGAGAGACACAATTTAATCCAGTTCAGGGACATTCAATGAAGAGTCATTATTAGTATATACTACTTTTCTTGTTTGACAATGGATGGGTGGACGGATGGATGGATGGATGGTTCTTTCATTCATTAAATGAAAAAATATTTATTCAGTTTCTATAATGTACCAGGCATAATCACAGGTGCCAGTGACAGTCTCTGCTTTCACGAAGGTTACATGCTAAGAGAATGAGAGGGAGATAAACATATAAATCATCACATAACTTGTCTGATGGTGATGAAAAGAGAAAAAAGGAAGGATCAGTGTAGTTAAATTTTTTTACATTGTTTCCTCCATCCTATCCTGTATGTAACTCTCTCCCAATCTGGGGCCTTGCTATGTGGTTGTGGTCTCAACCCCTTTTTTGTGTTCTTTGCAAGGGGTGACAAGAATTTTTCTATCTAAAAATGAGAAAACCTACTCCAGATAGTATTTTCCATTACAGTGGTCAAATTAATCATGATTATTCCATAAACTGGAGATTGTATAACTGAGGAAATTGTTCCAAATGAAAGAATAGCTCACAGGGTAGGAGGTAAATCGAATTCCACAAGTGATAATAAGAGAGAGCAAAAAGAGGGCAGTTATGTATCAGGCTGCATGAATCATTTACTATAAATCCAGATGTTTGCAAAATGAAAAACAGGCCAAGTGCATGACCTTGTGAACTGATGTAAGGACTAGTTAAAATATGATGGGAGAATAAATATCATGGAATGTTTTTTAAAAAGAAGTCATGAAAAGGCCATTTACCTATCTATCACCTAAAAACATGTAGGAGACAAAAAATATTAAAAATTTTATTTTGAACTGTTATCAAACTACTTAAATTTTTTAGTAACCGAAGTTTCAATTATTATAAATCAGTAGCACAGCATGAGTGGCTTGTTATATCACTGTGGAGAGAAAAACACTTTGTTAAGCTTGTTTCCAAGGAAATGAAACGCTTTTCAGACATGTCATTAACGCTCATAAAATCTCCCGGAGCCAAGGAGAGGGCAGATGTTATTTTTCAGAATGGTCACAGACCATCAATAGAAGGAAATCGCATTTAATTGTTAGAGTATTTATTTGCTTACTTATACTTCCAGCAACCAATTTAAGAAAGGAGATTTGGTGATAAATATTTAAAACAAGTATCGAACAACACAGAAGGAAACTACAGTTTAAAAACAAACAGAAAAACAAGAAACGTGTGCATGGAGAATTGACCTATCGCAACAGAAGCAAAACATAATAAAGTAGATACTGC
This sequence comes from Scalopus aquaticus, assembly GCA_004024925.1. NCBI lineage: Eukaryota > Metazoa > Chordata > Mammalia > Eulipotyphla > Talpidae > Scalopus > Scalopus aquaticus. Next base: position 43,166 of record PVIJ01003332.1, on the reverse strand, counting down.
CTGCCCTGGTAAATTCATGAAGCAAAGAATCCTAAACCCCTAAGGCAACCTTCTGAGCCTGTGCTAACCCAGTTAGCCATTTCCACACTGGCTCTGCACATCGCTGGCACCCCAATATTCCACTTCACCTATTCCAACCCCCTCTCCTACACATCACACTCCCTGTCATATTTCCAAATTCCACATTTCTCTGGGTTGTCCCACTTCATTTCTGGATGTTTAGACCATGATTCTTACCTCTCACATCACCACTGTTTTCTGGGAAATGACATCCCCACCTGCCATGGATTCAAACCGAATACTTTTGTCTTCCTTCTTCACACTGTAGCCATTTGCCTCTCCCCAGAGTACCCAGCTGATAGTCATGTAAAAGTTCCCCCTAACTAGCCAAGAAAGGTAGAGGTCATCTTGGATTCATAAAAGGCATCAAGAATAGTTGGGTTTTTATGGCTTTTCTGCTCGTGGTAGAAAAAACTATGAAAAAGCCCTAAAGACAATTCTGAACTCTACAGTGAGTCTGTCCACAGAACCAGTCATGAAGTGTTTATTGAGAGGTGTTGGGCGAGGAATAACCTTGACACAATGATGGCACTACCGGGCAAGCCCTCCCAGGGGTCCTGGACAAGCAGGTTGCATTAGTATATTTGAATCACATGATTCATTAAGTGAATTTAAAGCACACAGAACCAAGGGTGAGAGTTATGGTGTAAGTTATCACACTTAGGAGAGTACAAGCTGGTAGAAGATAACACATGACCTGAATTCTAGGTCCTTCCTTCCATATCAGAGATATTGTAATAAGAACTAGAGTTTTGAGGTTTGGGCAACAGGGACCAACAGATGAAGACAGCTGGGGTAAAAAACATGGACTTAAAATCTAACCCTTGAAAGCTGACTATAGAACTAAAGCATCCAGGGTAGGGAAGGCATACGGGAGGAGTTAGAAGGAAGGAAGCCCAATGGACTATGGTGGTGGTCTGCGGGTGACCTGGTGTCAGGTACCATATGGTGGCAATACCTAAAGGAGAGGATCCTAATGTTACTTCAATTAAAAGAATAAATTCATTTTTTAAAAGACACATCCATGTTTTATCAGAGTAACTCCATCTGACTGCAACTGTAAGTTTGGCAATTGGTCTATTTAGCAACATGGATTATATTTGTACTTCTTGGGTAAGAGGACATATGGGACCAAAACAAATGTATTAATGGGTGTACAAGTTAAGCGCTCGCAAATACTCAGTACCTCGTGTGTATTTAGTGTATCATGAATATTCAGTAACCACTCAATCTCTCCATCCCTTTCTGTCCACGTTCACACATACATACTCACTTAATGTATTTGTTAAAAAGATTACTTGCTATCTATGTTTAACACATCTTTTGAGTCTTAATCATTCTAATTGTTCTCTTCTAAGGCAGAACCAGATAATCTCAAACATAGCAAAGGCACATTAGGGACAGCTACCAGGGTCCAAGCTGGGGGGAACAAGCCACAGGCCCAGAGAGTGAGCCCTGGGGAAGCAGGAGGCAAAGGCCCAGAAAGTGGGGATGAGTTGCTATAGAAGGGAAGTCTTTAGAACTAAGTGGGACCTGACCTGGGAAAGCAGAAGATTTGGGTATTTGCGACAGATGAGGTAGGACTAGAAGTAGGCACTGAGGAGTGGCACTGTAGTGCCTGTGGAAAATGAGAGCAATGAGCTTTCAACACCCAGCTGGACAGAAGACAGGTGACCCACAGGGAGAGCTCCGCACCAGGCTGGAGCTGGACGTCCTCAGAAAGGAACAAGGCCGTCAGGGATGAAGGCTGTGCGCAGACGCAGAGATTCCACTGAGGACTGCGCGATGGGGGCTCTGGGAATCACTGCCAGGCTTGCAGAGTGGTGAAAATTCAAGGACGTGAGGGTTAGGAGGATCGGAGGCACTGGCCCGGGAAGTGGGGGTGGCCCATTTCACCCCGTGATTCTCTGCTGCCACAGAGGCCCGTGGCCTTTCTGTCAGAACTGTCTCAAAGTAAATGAAGCAGGTTTCACCTCTTTCCCTCCAGCTGCTGATGGATGATCTCACCCAGCGGTGGACAGTGTTCAACACTATGTCATTTCGCATTACTATTCCTGTTTGGTTTCTTGGGGAACAGGGAGCAGACTCAGAGATTTGTTTTAGTTTCACAAAGGGGCCCCTTGGTTGAACTCATTACAGACCAACAAACCTCCCTCTCTGAAGGCCTTTTCAAACAGAACTGATGAGGTTGCATTTACATTTGTGAGGAAGGGGTAAACATGTTTCAATTTCTTTAAATATGCAATGATAGGTGCATAAGAAACTAATTAGTCTAACTACTAATTCCCAATATTTCACCTGAGGGCAGGGGGAGAGATGTAGGAAAGGGAAAAAAATCTGTGCATTATAAGAGAATGCCTCCTAGTTCTTCAAGCAAGTTTCAATTACAATGAGCTGATCCAGTCTCTCATTCACTTGATCAACATTCTCTGAGCCCCTAAAATGCAAGAGGCACGCGTTTTGCACAATGATTCATCATGAGGCCAGGTAATGTTCATGACAAAGTTTAATTAAACCAGAGATGGATTTATCCTGAAGTTAATAAAGCTTAAGCCTCATAGCCCCTCCCTGAAATAGGTACTTTCCAAGAACCTAGGAGGGGATTTAGCAGGCTTGACATAGTTGTCTATTTTATGAAATGTGCATGTGTATAATATTTTAACTGCAATTGGCTCAAACCCATTACATATTTCCATTTTGGCTCTTCTTCAATCACACTTTCCCCTCTAGTTGGGTGACTTTGGAGTGGCTACAGGCATTTTAGGATCTGGCTAAGAAGACGTTAAATTGGGGGTACATTTGCGTTTAACAGAATTATATGTATGTGGTTCACAGACATTCCCCTGGATAGTTAAGTCATTTCTAGCCATCCCAGTATAGGAACTAATCTTGGAACTGTCCTTCCACTCGTGGTTTTGGTTCATCCAGCATCAGGACCATGGTGTAGGGCCAAAGGCGATCTCGTAATCTGAATGTGTCCTACTGAACTCTGTATCCCAAGAATGTGAGTGATGGGAAAAACAAGGTTTGAAATGTAAGAAACCAGAAGTTAGTCTATGGAAAAATTTCCCACTCATCAGATGTGAAAAACTGGAATTTGTTTGGGGAGGAGACATGGAAAGGCACAGGGGATGATGAAGGCTCAGGTATGGCCTGGCCTTCCCTGGACATGCTGACATGCCAGGGGCAACGTGGACCTACTTGGTGAAAGAAAGGAAGGAAGCATCAAATGTAGACAGAGCAGGGAGAGAAAGAAAAGATGGCTTTGCTCAAGGGGAGAATTTTATGCGCTTACACCATGAGCCTTGGCATGTCTTTTTTCCTCTCCTAAAATAGGACTCTTGATACAACACTATAGCCAGTTGATGGAGTCCCAGGTACAAGAGCTATACTGCAGGTTGTCAGATCCTAACTTGATTATCATTTGTACCTGCAACTTTGAATTATTTGTGCAAGTCTTTGGTGCCTTAGCTCCTTGATTCTGAAACTAGAAGAAAGGTCTCTGGCCTCAGTGCCAGAATAGTTAACTAATATTTATAAATGAACCCCTGAAAGTGTGCCTACAATTTTACTTAAGGACCCACCTCTGCTGCCCCAAAGGACTCTATCTTTGTATTTGAGATATAACAGTATCAAGAGAGATTGAGCTCTCCACTCAGTCCTCGGCCTGGAACTCTCCCCACCAGAAGATAAACTGGGGATACTACAAGCAATACCAAGTTTCCAGTCTACTTTGGAAAGTTTAGTCCATCAATGCTCCAAACACTTTGGTTTCCAGAGTGTTTTACCAGCCAACAGCTGCAGGTCTCCTGTACTCATAATAGGAAAGTGTTCTTCATATAGCGATGAGGTATATGCTTCAGAGGACTAAGGAAAGGAGATGTACTAGAAAATTTTGTAGTAATGACTGGGAAGTACAAACCACAAGACACAAGACATGAAAAGTCAAAAGTCACCACATGGTCTGCATCTTATTGTACTGGATAGATAGGGATGCTTGACTGAGTTTCTTCTGTGTCTTTGGTTCCATTTTGATGGACAAAACTACTGCAGGCAGCTCTTTACCCATAGGATCAGAAGCTTTGCTCAGAGAGCCTAATTTAAACAGACTAATTTAAACAAACGGTACTTGTCTCACAGGGTGAGACAAGGAATAGTTGGTGGGTTATTCTAGGAATAGTTAATTCAGCAACTCAATGATTTTTCCCACTCCGCCACGTTCCATGTGTTGCAGGGATCTCCCAGGTCGGCTCCCCACATGGTGCCAACGTGAGGCATGGACTGGAAGGCAGGAAAAGGGTCTGCTTCCTCTGACTGGTGGCATTTTTAAAAATCAGTTTTATGGATATATGTTATATACAGTAAAATTCACCACTTTTGTGTACAAATGACAAATATATCATTACAAATGTACAGTCACATAAGAGGCAAGATGTAGAACATTTTCATCAAACCAAAAGGTTTCCTCATAGCCATTTGTACTCAGTCCCTTCCCTGAACCCAGCACCTGGAAACCACTAACCTGATTTAATTGGCCTTTACAAGGTGATGTAAATGGAATTATACATTGGTGTAGCCATTTGTGTCTGGCTTTTTTCACTAAGCATAATACATTTGAGATCCATCCATGTTGATACAAATATGAGTAGTTTGTCCTGTATTATTGCTGAGTGGTATTCCATTGCGTAGATGTACCATAATTTGTTTATCCATTCACCAGTTAATGGACATTTGGGGAGTTTCCAGTTTTAACTATTATGAATAAGCTGTTATAAACATCTACAGGCAAGTCTGCATATAGATGTATGTTTTCATTTCCCTTGAGTAAATTCCTTAGTAATGGGATTGCTGAGTTGAAGGGTTAACACACATTACTTTTTAAGAGCAAGAAAACTTTCCCTAGAAGTTCTTCCATGTCTAATTGGTTATAACTGGGTCACAGGCCTCTGCCTAAATCAATCTCTAGCAGAAGAATGAAAAGAAAGTAATCAAAATAAATTCTCCTGGTTATACAGATGGGACAATCTCCCCTGATGGTGTGACTTCTTATGGAAACAAAATCCAGGTTCTTCCACCAGAAGAGAAGAGAAAAATAGGCTTAGGCAGCAACCCTGGAACCTCTCTACCTCTGACCTTCTTGTCATAGCAGATATCTAATTCCTTACTTTATAAGCCACTAGAGTCAGATTTTCTACCAAAAGCATCCCAAATGCAGCAGTTCTGCCATCATGCCTTGTATCTTATAACCCAAGTTATAAGTCCTATAAGATACAAGTCCTATCCACAGTCCCAGCCAGAGTTAACTGGCCCACAACCTGATCAATGTCCCATAAGAAGTGAGCAGCCTCACTCCACAGACCCTGGACCTTGATGGAGACTGAGCATTGGAGAAGGCTCAGGAAAGGCAGAAGAGCAAGGTAGGCCCACTGGAAGCTGAGGAGACCCTAGCTGGGGAGGAACTCCTAAAGTAGGATCCTAAGGAAAGAGCCTGAGCTAACACAGAGCACACACACATTTGCAACCCAGCGTTTTGGTCCAAGGATGGAACTGGATCTCCGGTCAATAGGACACAAGCAATTTAGACTTCAGCACTTGTACTCTGTGACTCTCTACTCCAAGTGTGGACTGTGAACCAGCAACTGGGGCATCACTGGGACACTGCCTAAAGCGCAAGATCTTGATCCCGCCGGAAATGTCACAAACGTGCTTGTTTTCACCAGAACCATGGAACTTGGAATTCAGAGATCATCTGATCCAAGGAGACGTGGAGTCTTTGGAACATAGACTGGTGGAAGAGAAAAGAGGAGAGGCCATATTTTCTCCTATTTTCCCCCAGATCAAATCTGACTGGCCAATAATTTTTTCAGGCCTTCTGTGTAATAATGTCAGGATATATCCACCTCGGCACTGTGGGGTTGGCATTTTGAGTGCCCACTTAACAACAAAAGCAGGAATTATTTTTTTTTCTTTATGAATTGCTTTCTTGAATCTCCTATATATGTCTCATCCTTGGCTGTGTGTGTGTGTGTGTGTGTGTGTGTGTGTGTGTGTGTGTGTGTGTGTTTGTGTGGAAAAAAGCAAGTTTTAAATGTCAGAAGGAAGGGATCAGATTCCCTATCCTCTTGCCAACCAAGAGCACATTTACTAGTCTCTTCCCTCCATTAAATGTTAAATGATGTTTATGAAGCACCCACATGGGCCTGGAGCTTTTCTCATTGCTTGGGGTTTGCCAGGTGGCCAACATAATGGCATTACCCTCTATTTGAACTTTCTACTCTGGTGTTCTTGGAGGCTCTGCAGGAACACGGACAGGCTCATAATTAAAGAACCAAGAAAGGGGGATAGACATGACACATGAGAAGTTGTCCCTGGTTCTCAATCTGGTAAATCAGTGAGCTATAACTGGTCAGTTTCATCTTATCTCAGTTTCTCCCCGTCCAATGTCTTCCACTGCTTCTAGCTATCCCCTCACCCTGACAGAATCTTGCCTGCTCCTTATGTCCTGAGGAAAATCTGACAACCCATCAAGTGCTAAAAGGGTGTCAAAATAAAACAACTTTTCCTATAAAATCTCACAAGTAGAGTGGCCAGCCTCACCAATTTGATGTTGGAGTTCATGATTTTGTTATGGGAAAGTATATTTTAAACCAGAGTTGGCCTAGAAAATGCAGATCATGTGGTGGCTGTAACTGCAAACCAGGTAAGTATTACAACGGGCATTTTATCCTAACACATGAAGAAAGGAGACAGGCTTCTTTAAAGATAAATGGTATCCTTCCATTCTCGTCCAAACCTAGGATCTTTCAACATCTCGTTCAGTGTAACAATTACTATATAAACTCAGGAGGGGTAATTATCTTCCTATCATCACCAGGAACTGAGATACACAATATATAAAAGCAGTCCTCTTATCCTTCTCCTCTAAATGCCCCTTTAGTAAACTAAGCATCTATTCTAGAGAAAGCACAAGGAGACTTCTTCACAGCAACTCTTCCACAGAGAAGGCAGGAAGGAGGAGGAGGGAGGGGAAGCTTGCACCCACCAGACTCTTGCTCTCCTCTCCTGGAGTCTGCTGCTTCAGTTCAAGAGAATGTTTTCAGACTAGTAATGATGAGTCGGACGCCATGTGAACGAGATTTGCAGGTGTGAGTGGGAGGCTTCTGGGGCAAGCCCAGATGAATGGGAATGTGGGGAGAGGAGGATTTCTGGGACATGCAGAGGTTGTGCTTGAGAGAGCAAAATAGGACAGATGCCTCTTGCTGCGGGCGGGTGGATGGGTCATCCCAAGAGGCAAATTAGAGCTTTTGGCTGCTATCAGGGAAGGATGCAACAGGACAGGGAGACTGCCTCATCAGACAAAGAGAATTAGAATTGTCTGCAGACTTGGGAAGCCCGCCAAGCCCATTGGCACTAACTCTATACCAGCTCAGGGAAGGCAGCCCTGTCTTGACAGCTCAACTCGTATAAAAGCAAATGAATAAATAAGCCAAGGAGACACAAAAGTCTACCACACTCCAGGCTCTCAGTAAATACTTACTAAATAAATGAATGAATGGCTGGATGAGCCAATGAAGTGGTCCAGGAACTAAATCTATTCATTCATTAGTTCTTTCAGCACATACATTTCGAATGTCCTCTTTCTATCCTGAACTTTGCAGCAATGAACAAGGCAGAAAAGGCTGTCCTCCAGAGCTGTGAGTTGGAAGACAGACAAATACACAAGCAAATCAATGATAAAATAATTTATAACCAATGGCAACCACTGCAGAGCAACTAAAATGCAATATTAGAACAGACTAGAGCAGAGGTCAGCAAACTTTTTCTATAAAAGGACAGAGAGAAAGTATTTTAGGTTAAGTTTCATGAGCCAAACACTCCCTATTGCAACTCTTCAACTTTACCATTATGGCCTCAAGGCAACCGTGGACAACACACACGTGAACAAGCATGACTCTGTTCAAACAAAACTTATGAGTTTCAGATAATTTTGATGTATTATTCAACCATTAAAAAAGTAACTGCAATTCTTAGCTCTCAGGCCACATGAAACCAAGTTGGTGGCCAGATCTGACCACATCTCCCACAACTTCTGCGTATTGTTTGCCAACCCCTGGAATAGAAGGATACAGCAAGGAGGAACATTCTGCAGGAAAGGTGATATTTGAGATGAAATTTAGAATGAGAATGAAAAACCAGCCAGGCAGGGAGAAGAAGGAAGAACATTGCAGGCACAGGAAGAGTTGGATAAAGGGCTTAAAGACGGAGTGAACTTGATGTGGCGGAGGAACACTAAGATGATCAGAGTGGCTACTGTATAGTGAGGAAGAGAGAATGTTGCAAGAGATGAGTGCTTCCTGGGGCCTGTGGCTCAACCTCAAAATCAGCTTTAATTATATATATGGGGGGCGGACAGGGGTTGCACACACACACACTTACATGCATCTGCCTACACCTCTATCTTTTTCTCCACAGTGCAATCCACATAGACAGCTGTTGAACAGTTACGTGGAAAGCAGATCTATAAACTTCCATGTTCTCACTTGGCTGGGATGCCGGAATGCTGGGATGAAGACAATCTCTGCCTCTGTGCTCATCAGCCAGGTGTGAAACTTCCTGTTGCAAGGCACACACTGCGCACTTTGATTTACAGGCCTGCCTTTGATCAAAACTGGTTCTGACATTGCTGATCCTGGTTTCTCTGCTGCAGTTCCTTCCTGGTTTGAGATTAGTCCTTTTTATATTTAAGCAATAGCATCTTTGGGTAGGGGTGGAGGAAGAGAAGCAACTCACAAACTTTTGTTTGTTTTGCTTTAATGCATAATAATCACTTTCAAAGTTTACAACATTTTGAGTTTTATGGATTTTTTGATTCCTGGATTCTACCCAACATTGATCAGATGGGTACAATTCACAACAGTGTTATGACATTATCTAATTAAATTCAAATTCTCAGAAGTCTTCTGAAATCCTGTATTCAAAGGGAAAATAGACAACCCATCCATCAACCAAACACTATGACAACGCTGGCTACCATTTAAAAATGAGGTGACGCAGGATCTTGTAAGCCCTTTCTCCACTTTCATCAACCCCTACTAAATAGGCTAGAGCAAGAGGGCATGGTGGAGGCCAGCAGGTGAAAGGAACACATCTTTACAAGGAATTGTCCTGTTAATTTGACTTTGGACCACTCCAGGCTTTGGACTTGAATCAATTCCCGTTCTTGTGGAAGCTACCCAGCTCCATATTTTACCCTTCATATGTGGATTTTTACATTGTCAATTAACATTTTTTGCACAGAATAGCATCTCGATCCTTCATATCCCCAACTGGGGGGCAAGGCAACTCAGCAGTTTTCAAGTCCTGGCAGCATCAAAAGAGCATCTGCAATCACTTACCACCTTTTCCCTCCCGCTTCTCACCATCCTTTGCTTAAAAATGGCTAACTTATTTTTTTCCCTCATATCCTTGTAAAAACACATGCACACACCAACACACACATGTGCTCCCAGGCTGAAATCACAAGTGCCAAGGCTCAGCCTGGAGAGAACATTTATGACTGGGTAACACATCCCCGAAAATAGAGGTTTATAATGGAAACGCTGACAGATCATTAACTATAATAGCATAAACCAAGGCACAGAATTTTCACTTTGTCTCCATTTTGTTTGCATCAGCAGGATTTCCAAGCCCAGAATCTGGTCGTAGCTCATGAACTGTGCCTGAATGTGGGAGGCAAATTTGAGGGCAAGAGGACAGCCCAGAGAAAATGACGCAGGACGTGTAGTCTTCAGATGGAGGATATTCTGTGATGTTTAGATTCGGTGGTGATCACTGGAATCTTAGCAAGAATAAGACACCATCTGGGAGAGAAGCCTAAATCCTTATCAGTTACTCAATGCAACTGATCAATTTCTCATTGACCAAAGTGTGACGTACTGACATAAAGAAGCAACTTGGAGCAATAAGCTGGTAGCTGAGAGACTGGAACTATTCCCTGTGAGGTCTCAGTTCTGGCTCTTGTATTCTCCTCCAAGGAGCTAAATCTACTGACTTTCTTTCCAGGACATAGGAAATAGTCTGACACACAGAAAATTCTCGATATGTATTTGACGTTTCATTCATAGATGGATGGATCAGCAGTCTAATTAAGGGACTAACAAAGGCATTTCCAGCAGCCTCAGTTACATCATCTGTGAAATAAGGTGGCTGAAGATCAGTGATTCTCACCCCTAGTTGCACATTGGAATAAACTTGAACTCCTTTACAAAAATACTAACACCCAAATCCTACCACTGACTAAGTAAGTCTGAGTCTCTAGACATGGGGCTTGGGCATCAAAACTTTGAACAACTCCCAGGTGGTTCTAATGTAGATTAGATGATTCTAAAATTCCTTTCTGCATTTAATATTCTATGGATTTTAACTAATTTAGGTCATAAAATTCAAGGCCTATAATTTGTTTCTCCCCAGTTCAGAGAGATAAAAGGGGAGTTCAATGACATCAGGAAATTATATTTAGGAAATAATGACCATTTATTGTACTCTTTAGTGCCAAGCACTGCATTGCGTGCATTATCTCCAATCTCACTGGCACTATCTCAATTAGTCCTCTTTTTCAGATGAGGACCCTAGAGTTCAGAAAAGTGAGTTATCCAAGGCACAGGTAAACAGGGAATCCCAGACCCCTGAGCTGCAATGGGCTGTTGCCAGTCAACCCCTTTACAGAGCTAAATGGTTTTCAGCATCAGGTGAAGATTTTATGTTCAGGCCAAGTGGAGGAAGAGAGAGAAGTGAGAACTTCAAGACACACCACACAAAACTGTGAAGTTTGGGGAGGAAGAATTTCAACCTGAAAAAGGACTATCCTGTCATTCCCCCAGGCCCAAGCCAGAAGTCAGAGATGAATGCTGATAAAGGCCCTGCCGCCTCCTGAATTCCTTTGTTCCAGAACCCATCCCATTAGAAAAAGGTCACACATCTTTGGCCCCTTTTAATTTCAGGGGTGGAGAGGTAAAAGCCCAGTCGGGGAAACCTGTGCAATTATGAGCAATTACTTAAACGGCTTTCAGACAAGCCTTGGCCCTCCACCAGCAGGCCGAGGGGCCAGCGTCTGGGTTTTGTGGGCGAGAAAGAGCGAGGGTGGGAAGGTGGGGAAGGGGGAGGGTAGACAGCAAAGCCTTTTGTCACTAAGCTGCAAAAAAAAAAAAAAAAAAAAAAAAAAACCCACATCGGTATTTCCTGCCACTGGACTAGCTGACACTAACCAGCCCTGCGCAGGGGAACTATTCACTTAAAAGTCATCGTTTCCTTTACTTATCTGCCTCTAAAGAAACAAATCTATTAGCAGCAAGGAATCACTCCAGCCGCTTTAACTAAGTGCTTCTCCTGCTGAAAATGCCAAAGCGCTGCCTTCAGCCCCAGCTGTCCCCTGCCTCCACTCCTCCCCAGCAGCAGCTCCACGCTGGTCGGTGTCAGGAGTGTCTCTGGCCACTACAGATAACAGGGACCATTACATTCCAAGTCCTTCCCCAACCTCCTCCCCTCCCTTCCGCCAAAATCCCAAACCCAATTTCTCCCTGGCAGATCAAAGGCTGCCGGAGCCACAGGAGAGCCCACTCGATCAATAAACCCCTGACATGGGAATAAACAGAATGATCCAGTATTTTCCTTCAGGATTTATTTGGTCGTGGAATAGCAGTGCGTAGCTCTGCCCTTCCTTTTGAGAACCACGGTGATTTGATGTGAACTTCAATACAGCTTGCTCTCTTAATTAAAAGCCAAAATACCCCCAAATAGACACAAGGACACTTTTCTAGTCTTTGTGGGACTTAAACACACAAACCGAGACAGGAGGGCTAGTGGTACAGTTAGGAACTTCCAGCCACTTTCCCTCTGATACCATTAAGTTTAGAAGAGTTACTGGGGAGATACCTAAGTAGATTTAACTTTAATAATTGATGCAGCAATTTAGAAAATATAATAAAAAATTAAATATGTTCCCCTCACTGTTCATGCTAAAGAATTCAAAATAATTCACAATGACCTGAAGCTGCAGATCAAAAAGTACCACAAACATAAAAAAAGTTAAATCCAGGGCACTGCATTTGGCACCTAAAAGTTGTTTTAAACCCATGAGAATATTCACTTTAAAAATTAAATTCCATTGATCTATATACCACCTTTTTTTTTTTTTTTTTTGGCTGTTTCTTTCATTCCTAAATCCTTAACCTTGTGAAATTGGAGGAAAGAGAACATAGAGAGCTGAATGGCTAAATAGTCCCTGGGGCTCATCTGGAACACCTCAGTCTAGATTGCCCATTAACGAAGATGCTTTGTTTACTCCCCTCGCTCAAGTGCTCATATGCATCACAGTTTTAGAAATTAAGCACCACCTCTTCCTCCTTTATGACATATATAAATGTACATTTAGATCAATTTGAGCTTTCTTTACTAACTATAGGAATTGCCTGACAAAGATCACTGAAGCATCTTAAGCTACTCTAATTTAGGCTCTAGATAAGAAAAGGCAAGGTCATGTGTCAGAAAATAAGGAGAAATGGGGAAAACAGTGTCTTGTGACACAATGACAATTATAGCTTAAGCTGGGAATACAGACCGGGTTTGTCCACTTCACATTTATAGTCTAGAAGAATATAGATTCCTTGCCAAGATGTTTGTATATTTCCTTTTAAAGTATGACTTACTATTAATAATGAAAGTTCACATTTACAAGAAAGGTATAGTTTGGTAAGTTTTACATAATGTCCTTCAGTTCTCACCAGTAGGTGAGAAATAGATATCATTTAAGGGTCTAAAGAGGTCAACTGTCTTTCCCAAGATCACATGGAATTGAAATGGTGGAATTCAAATGGAGGCATCTGACAGCAGAACCAGCACATCAACTGCCAACCGGAGACATTCCCTTTCTAGCTCACAAATTCTCCTTTCAACCAAGCCATAACAGCCTCTCTTCTATAACCTCTTTTCTAGTCTTCTCCACCCAAACTTTTATGTAACACCTGTGAGAACAGCCCATATTGAAAAACCAGAAACAAGTATTGGTGAGAGTATGAAGAAGAAAAAACTCTCATACGCTGTGGTGAGAATATAGACTACTCCACATCAAAGGAAAGATTTTAAAAAATCATAAAATCCTATCAATAAAGGCAGAGAAAGCAATTAACAAGGTTCAAAATCCATTTATGATAAAAACTCTCAAACTGGGGATAGAATGATCATACCTCAAAATAATAATGGCCATATATGACAAACCTACAAATAACATCATACTTAGTGGGGGAATATGAACAGCTTTTCTCCTAAGATCAAGTACAAGACAAGGATGCCCACTCTCATCATAACTATTCAACATAGTATTCAACATAGTATTCCTAACAAGAGCAATTCAGCAGGAGAATATAAAGGGAATCAAACTGGAAAGAGAAAACTACCATTGTTTGTAGATATGATAAAATACATTTAAAAACCCTAAAGACTCCACTAAAAAACTACTAGAAACTATAAATCAGTACAGTAAAGTGGCAGGTTACAAATTCAATTTACAAAAGTCTGTTGCATTCTTATATGCAAACTGTTAACTAGAAGGAAGGAAATCAAGAAAATAATTGCATTTATAATCAAGTCAAAAATAATTAAGTATCTAGGAATTAACTTGACAAAGGAGGTGAAAGACATACAATGAAATCAAAAGACTCATTAGAAGAAATAAAGGAGACACAAGTAGATGAAAAGTTATTCCATGCTTATGGACTGGAAGAACTAACATTGTTAAAGTGGCCATCTTACCAAAAGCAATATATAGATTTAACACAATTCCTATAATTCCCAATAGTTTTCTTCAAGGCAAAAAGAACAAACATTACTAAAATTCATTACTAAAATTCAAGAAACCACAAAAGACCCCAATAGCCAATGCAACTCTGAGAAAAAATGAACAGAGGTATTATAATCCCATATTTCAGATTATGCTACAAATGGGTACTAATCAAAACTGTATAGTATTGGAATAAAAATAGATGTAGATCAATGGCCTAGACTTGACAGAGCACAGAAACAACCCACATTTAAATAGAGAGTTAATTTATGACAAAGAAGCCAAGAATATAGAAGGAAGGGTAATCTCTTCAACAAATGGTGTTGGGAAGATTATATAGGTGCATGCAAAAGAATGAAACCAGTTCACTATCTCACACCACACACAAAATTAATTCAAAAAGATCAAAGATTTAGATGTAAAGGCCAGAAATCATAAAGCACATAAGAGAAAACATAACCAAATACTCCATGACATTGACTTCAGTAGTGTCTTTGTCAGTTCAACTCCATCAGCAAGGGAAACAGAAGTAACAATAAATAAATGGAACTACATCAAATTAAAAAGCTTCTGCACAGCAAAAGAAACTATCATTAAGCAAAAAGGCACACTACTGTTTAGGAGAAAAAAATTTTCACATCATGAATCGAACAAGGGAACATAGCAAAATTAAAATTAACCCAATCAAAAAATGGACAGAAAAGTTAAATAGAGACATCTCCAAAGAAGACATACAGATGTCCAACAGGCACATAAACAAAGGCTCATCATCACATATTTCAGAGAAACTCAAACCAAAACTGCAATGAAATATCACTTCACCTGTGAAAATGCCCATATTAAAAAAAAAAAACAATAACAGAAATAGTAAGTATTGGTGAGAGTATGAAGAAAAAGAAGCTCTCAAACACTGTGTTGAGAATATAGCTTTTATGGAAAACAATATAGAGGTTTCTTAAAATATTAAAAATAGATCTACCATATGATCTAGCAAGCCTTCTCCTAGGTTAATATCCAAAGAATACAAAATACTAATTTAAAGGGATGTATGCAGTCCTGTGTTCATTGTAAAATGTTTACAATAGCCAAGTGGAAACAACCTAAATTCCGAACAACAGGTCAATAAAGAAAATAGGAATATATATACCAGGGAATACTAATCAGCTTTGAAAAATGATGAAATCTTGCTTGTCCCATTTGAAGCAACATGGATGGAACTAGAGGAGATTATGCTAGCCAAAATAAGTCAGAAGGAGAAAGACAAATATGATTTCACTAACATGTGGAATATAAAAAACAAAGCAAAAAAAAAAAAAAAGAGAGAGAGACAAAGACAACCAAAATAAATTCTTGAAATCTGAGTGCAGAACTGAGGATACCAGTATAGAAGGATGAGAAGGGAGGGGAAGGAGGCCCAATGGGCTATAGTGGAATATCACTGGGGTTCTGGTGGTGAACATGGTATGATAACATATATGGAGAGATGATAACATATATGGAGAGGTCTGAGCCCATACCCTTAAATATATATATATAGTACTATAAACCAAATTATCAGACCTTTAAAAATTTTTAAATGCTAAGAGCATCAGTACTATACAGTATCGCTTATGTGTAGAATCCAAATAATGATGTTAAATTAAAAGATTAACATGTGAAAAGTCAAACCCATAGAAATAGGCTCACGTCTTTGTATAGAAGAGTGGTTGCCAGAAACAAGTAGTGGGGAAACAGAAGTTGATGAAATTGTACAAATTTTCAGCTTTAAGATGAATAAGTAAAGGTATGGGGATCTAATGTAAAATATGATGACTATAGTTAACAACATTGTATTATAGCATTGAAATTTACTAAGAGAATAGAACTTAAATGTACTCACCAAAAAAGAGGTGATTGATATGTTTAAAAAATTAACAAAATAAAGTACTTAGATATATTTAGCTTCTACATAATGATAATAGTTCTCATTTAGAGAGTAGCTTTCTTCTCTTGGAGTGTGTAACATCTTTCATTAGTCCACACCGGAACCCCAGGAGGTGGAAGTATTATCTTTACAGATGAGATTTCAATCTCAAATAATTTGCCAAAACACATGGAACAAATAAGTTTTAGAATTGGTATTTGAACCTTGTCTGTCTCTTTCTCTGGTGGGTTCCTACTTTTAACCATATCTTTGCTTTGAGAAACCAAAGTATCAGAACAGTAAAGATAGTCAGTGCATAGTTGCACCCACATATGATGTTGTTAAGGGATTTGAAAGCTGTTGAATAGTATTATTTGTAGTAGTAGTTTTCCAAACCCACATGCTCATTCTAGACAAGTAGTTATTTTCAAGATAGGAGTACAAGCACTTTAGGATTTGGGGTGAGTCCTTTCATTTTCAAGTACCACTCCCATCTACTCCAAGGAACAAAAGCAGAATTATTTGAGACTTAGCACCTGTTCAAATGCTGCTCTGTGTTCTAATTGACAAACCTCCTACATGTATGGAAGATATAAACTGAGTTCCTCCTCCCTTAGTAGCAAATTACTACCAAATTGATGTGCAGGATTGAAAAAATAATGTTCCTAAGAGTAAAATTTATAGACATTCACAGTCCCTAATTTTTCTATAAAAATTGCTATATCATCATTCACACCACTCAAAGCTATAAAAACATTAGGATACTATTTCAGAGAAAAACAGAGAAGGAAATAATTCTCTCTTCCTACCCTCAGACAACTATTTTTCTTTTATCTGGATAACTGGCTTTTCTTTCTTAATCTGTCTACCATGTAGACAGGTCTTTCTAAGTCTCCTTTTCCCCCCTTTTTTCTTTCCTAGACCTCATCCCAAGAATATCTACCTATTGAACTATTAGTCCCTTCCACCTGCCTTTTAATTCCCCTGTCCCCTCAATTCTACATGAAGTTTACCAGCTCCTCTCTTAATATTTTTTTTTTCTGTAAGATGAGCTTCCAAGTTCTGACTCCTTTCTGCTTGACTTTGTATGAAAATGCAGGAGTTTAAGATTTACAACTCTGCTTAGCAGACTTTCTTCCCATCTATTCTGGGGTTTGACTACTGAGCTAAAAATCCCCCAGCTGAAATAGCAACAGATGGAAGGTTTTGAAGACATATCCCAACCTCCCAGTTCAACCAAAAAAGCCACAGCTTTCAAGCTCGTTATATCATGGTAGGGAAGGAGTGTCCACAGTCTGACCCATCTTCTGAGTGGGCACTTTGAGCAGCCTCCATGATGAATTAGACAAATGACTGGATTTGGTAAGAGCCTTTTCACTGTAGGGAGAGGTCACGTGCATGTGAACCTTCTCTTTCAGGTCAGTTTAGAACAGCCATGGTCAGTGTCAGAGGACATCTCCCCCATCTGCAAGTTATGAGAGATAACAGGTTAAACAAAAACAGAGGCTGGAGAAAATACAAAGCTAGAAGGTGGTGGGAGATGGTATTGCCTGGTGGTTACAAGTAAAGAAAGGCCTAGGGGTCTTGGTTTGACCCAGCATGATTTCTGTGATCTTAGGCAAATAAATTAATTTCTGAACAAGCCTCAGTTACCTCATCTGTAAAATGGGGTTTTCATAGTACCTAATTTGTTATTTTACCATGACTACTTGACAAACTTGTACCAAAGCATTTAACAATTATGGCACCAGGCTTGGTGAGTGTTTCCTATCGCTATTATTGTTTTTATTTGCTATAACATCAGATCAGGCAGTTTCTCATGATAGCAAAGGTACTTTAGCCAATAGGCATACTGTCAGGTTTCCTTCTAGATAACACAAACTTAAGCCAGATGAAGTGGGGGGGGGGAAGAAAAAAAATAAACAAAGACTGTTTTAATGTTTTTCCAATTTAAATGGTGGAGAAGCAGAAAAAAATAAAAGAAAAGGAAGAGAACAAAGTTTGATCTCTGACAGATTTCAACATAAACTATCACGGATTTGAAAAAGACTCATCCATTAGTTCTCAAACATTACTTCCTCAAAGGAGAAGCATCTTCCCCAGAGTGAGAGATGTTGACTGGCCTCATTATAGCAACAGAAAATTGAAAACACTGGCCTTCACATCGAGGTCACAGTCTCCAATCAGGAGCGTCGACTCCTGCCAAGATTCTGCGGGTGGAGCTCTGAGGGTGGAGCTCTGAGGTGCACAGCTCTACCTGTGAACACACACACATTCCAGGAACACACTGGAGACGGGACAACCTCCATTGGCCTGCCAAACTGGTTCTTCTAGTGCTGATGCTCTGACCCTCTGGCCACCAGCTGTTATAAGAGCGTGTCTCCCTTTCTAGAATGCAGAGTAACTTCATCGAAAGGTTATTCAGAAGGTATGTGGCTCAGAGCAGATGAAACAAATTCAGATGTTGCCAGAATGGGGTCAATTCCAACGCCAGAACCAGCCTGCCACTTTGCGACAGCCGGTGTTCCTTCAAATGGGCTTTTGTGCCCATTTTTATTTTTAGACAGGCCTGAAAAAAGATAGTGAGGCTGGCTGTGACATAACTAGTAGATACCCTTTCCTCAGGGAGTGTTTTAAAATTCCACCTGAAGGATGACACCAGCCAGGTGCCTCATCCACCTAAAAACCATGCATTTGCCTCTCCACAGAAATTTAATTGTTCTGTTCTATTCTTGTGAAATATCTTTTTCACTGTCAATGATTTTCAAAGGCTTGAGATATCTGAGATCATTGGCAGAATTAAAACTTGGATTTCACTGCTTTCTGTTTCTCTTTGTGGAATACCTGCTTAAAAATACTCAGAGAGCCAGAGTCCACTTATACTGCAAACAACACAAATAAGTTCCTTGCTGCTTTCACCCACCTCACCTCGCGACCAAAGTGGTGAGAGAAATAGCAACTAAAACCAACGACATTGACCCGGTGCCTGGTGAACGTTTCTCCTTTTATAACTACTCGAGCGTGGCAGGCTCTTCCTATTAAGTACATTACATCATCATTATCAAAGACGAAAGGAAATTAATTTTGTTTTTCAAGGTCTTGGCAATAAGTTGGTTCTTTACTTCATCAGACATCTGCTGTTTTTCTACGTGTGTCATTTGCGAAGCTGAGTTTTCCTTATGACTTTATTCTCATAACAATTTATCACGCAACAGTGTTTACCAGAGAACTTGTGCCGATGGATTTTTCCCTCTCCAAGCAAAAAGTGTAACATTAACTTAAAGCCAATATCATCATCTATATTTCATTCCCAAATAGTTTTCTGGGCTTAGGAAAAAAAAAAAAGCCAACAAGGTTGTCAAGAAAAAATAACCACTTATGGCCCCCAGCTGAAATGTATTGCCAACGCAACTCTACTTTGTTTTAACAGATGGGCCTTTATCAGCAAATTATGTGGGCAGTTCACCAACTTCCTTTAGAAATGGAGGAGTGCTTCCATTTACTTGGACTCTTATCTATTCACTTAAAGCCACCTTTTACCACAAAATTCTGAGGATTTTTTTCATGTATTGATAGGAAGGACAAACTACAGAGAATCTTCTGTTCTCCAATAATTAGTCATTCCTGGACTAATTGATATGTCCTTAGCCTTATTTCACATCCCTTTTAAAAAAAATGGGTATTTCATATAGAAACACTGGCTTCTCTAATGTCAGCTATATTTATTCCCTCACCTAATGTAGAAAGAGCCTCTGAAAAAGCTCTTCTTGATATTTATTTTGATGAATAATCTGCTGGGTTTTGACTCATTTTTCTTTTTCTTCTCCAATCTCTTAATATTCCTCTCACTTCTTCCAATTGCTGAGCAATTCTTAGTAGACTGAATTCTGCTAGTAAACACAGGAGCCAAATTCATATGAGGCTGTTGTTTCTGATAAGATTCACCAGTTCTAGAATTTGTATGCAAAGAAATTGAAAATCAGCTTCAAAGAATATTAGAGAAAATCTCCATTTGCAACATGCCTCATAGACCTGTTTGTCTATGTTTCTTTTATTAAGAAGATTTGTGCCCCCAAAAGATACTTACTCTTAAATTTTTATGTTACCCTGAAAATGACTTTCACCTTTCCTTGCTGCAATTTCCATAATCATTTCCACAAGAATCAAATCCCTGGGTCTCAGTTTCCCTGACCCTATCAAAAGAGAAAGTTGAACTAGACCCAAAGTAGAGTGTTCATAGAAGTAGGGGAGCTAGTTCAATATGCAGATTCCTGAACGCCACTCCAAAGCTATTAAATTGGAATTGCCAGAAGTAGGATCCAAGAATATTTCATTTTCAACTCACTGTTGATAAGTTGAAGGCTTATCCATGAGCCATACTCTAAGAATCTGGAGCTAAAGAACTTCCAGTAGTCTGTGACTCTAAAACACTTCAATAGATGTTAGCTGATGTTCTGGGCAAATCTTAGATTTACCAACCAACTGCTCTCCACTGGCCTTGCTAGTATCTCCACTCCCTCTGTCTACTCTGTGAGCAAGGACAACCCAGCTCCAGTGTGGATTTGAAACTGCCCAGGGTTCAGGTGGCCTTGCTGCCCTCCAAGCACTGAGCACATCACCCCCCTCAGTCCAGGCCACAGGTGCCTCCCAGCCTCAGAGACAGGGGGCTCTTTCAGAATCCCTTTTGTGTCCCTTCTGAGTTCCCAAAATAGCAGACACTTGCATTTTCAAGGTGAAGTACAGACACCTTTTATTTTAAAGCAAGTAGTGACTTCGATATCACCTATGATTTTTTTTATCTATTATGTGACAAAATCTTCTCCATTAGCACAATGAGATAATGGTGCAGGGATGAAGTTAGAAAACAGATTACAACCCACATGACAAATGAATCACAACTGAACATGGAACTTTTCAAAATCACCCATCTTAACCTCAGACCTCATAAATTAAAACCAGAGGAAGCACAGGCTGGTAAGACCCAGAGGACCGGGCTCCCGTGCTGATGGAATTTACAGGGTGCTGTATGGACAAAAGTCCAGTTTAAGAGCACAGTGAAGTCAGAGACCAAGACTTGACCACAACTCCTTGAACTGTTACTTGTGTTACCTTGGGCTTACATCACTTCTCTAAGCTGTAGTTTTCCTGTGTGTAAAATGGAATTCACAGCTCCTGTAGGGGGCCAGTAACTGTAAAGTAGTTCAAGAAATGGGCAAAATGGGCAAAAATGCACCTACAAGAAACAAAGAAACAGAAACTAGTGTTCAGTAGTGGTAAATGGAAACGTGCCATGAAGCAAAAACAGGGTAAGTTGATAAGGTTTCAGATAAGGTGATCTCAGGAAGGGCCTTTCTGAGGTGTGGATATTTGAACAAAGTGAGGAAGGAGACTCATCTAAGTAAAAGTTACCCAAACAGAAGCAAAATGCAGGTGCAAAGGCCCTGTGGCAGGAACATTTGCAAATGGTCAAATAAAAGCAAGGAAGCAAACACAGCTTGAGGAAAGAGAGTAAGGGGGAAAGTAACAAGAAACCAGATCAAAGAGTTGGTCAGATCACAAAGGGCCTGTTCGGAGCATCTTGGGTCTCATTGTATGTTGATAGGTTTGAAGCCACCTAGACTGAAGTACATTGGAAAGGATTGTGTTCTAGCTGCTGTTTGAAGAGGAGACTGTAAGAGGTATGCATAATCAGGGTAGGCTAGGTTGTCTTTCCTTGTTGCAATTTGACATAATCATTTCCATAAGAATCAAATCCCTAGGCCTCAATTTTTTGAACCCTATAAGATGAGAAAGTAATATACAACTACAAAATCTTAGTGACCTGTAAAAGCAAAGATTACTTCCGACTCAGACTCCATGTCCATGTAGTTGGTGGGGACACTGCTCCCCTCTCCTCACTCTGGGACCCAGGGTGAGAGCAGCCTCTGTTTGAAGCACTGCAGATCACCATGACAGAGGGGGAAAGGAGCAGGGTGACACATGCACCAGGCCCAAAACCAACCTGAAAGTGACATTCACCTTCCACTCACCTTTCATTGGCCAAAGTGATTCATTTGACCATGTCTAACTTCAAAAGAAGTGAAGTGCAATCCTACCATGTGTCTACAATGGACTAGAATACAATGGATGGAATATCGGTGAACAGCACTAGCAGATGTCACAGAAACCAAAGAGAAGCAGAAAAATCAATTAGGAGGCTATTTCAGTAACCCTGGGAAGAAACGAAAATGGTTTGCACCAGACCATCACAAGGAGAGGCGTTAAGAAGCAGATGCAGAAGATATTTTGAAGGCAGAGGCAATAAGATTTACTGCTGGATTGAATGTAGAATAATCATAACCACCTCACAGTGGATTTCTTTTGGTGCAGATTAAATGAGATGATGTCTATGAAGTTCTTGCCCAGTACCAGACACCTTATAAGCCTCCACAGACGTGATTATTTTTGTTGTGGCTCTAGATTGAAAAGATGCTAAGATAACAGAGCAGTTTAATTTTGGACCATCCTATTTTTCAAAGCATACGGTTGCTTTACTCTCATAATACTTCACAACATTATATATACACACACATACACATACTCAGAGATATTTTTAAAAAAAATAATCAGTAACTATTGTCCTCTTTATATGGTTTTCACCTCTTAGAAATCTTGTTAATAATGAATTCAC
The DNA here is from genome assembly GCA_004024925.1 of Scalopus aquaticus. Classification (NCBI taxonomy): domain Eukaryota; kingdom Metazoa; phylum Chordata; class Mammalia; order Eulipotyphla; family Talpidae; genus Scalopus; species Scalopus aquaticus. Next base: position 20,699 of record PVIJ01003332.1, on the reverse strand, counting down.
TTTCTGAATAACTTTAGGATGGTTTGCATTCCTGTGGACACATGTTCAGGACCCAGAAAGTAGCCTGCATAAAAGTCAGGAAGCCCCCAGTCTTTCTGCTCAGATGTTATAGATTAATAGTCATTCGATTTGGGAATGTGAAATGAACTGATAAGAAAAGCTGTACGTACCAATGACATTCAGGAATGAAAACTGACAGATCACCTGCTTTAGAAGATTTGATTCTTCAGATTTTAAGAGAGGAGGAAAAAGACCTTTAGTGACATTTGCTCTCTTATGGCTTACATTAAACAATTTAATATATAACATGAGGGAGAGAACATGATATAAACAATATATCCAGGAGGAAAAATAAATGACCTCAGTCCCAAGAGGCGCTGTTATGCACTGGTACTATTCATGTACATTATAAGGAATGATGTATCAGTTTTACTTCTAATCAGTATCTAAATATATCACCGTCGGTTCCTGGAGTGCATTACAATATCTTGCAATGCATGCACACATTTTACATTAATGTGGAAAGTATCCATCCATTATCAGGCAGAACTTAATTCCATATTGAAAAATGAGGTGTCTGCTTAGTACACTTCTATTTTAAGGTTTAAAGTCATCGAGAAATCAAATCTAAAATAGAATTTTGGAACACAACCATGCTGTTTTCTACAGTGTGGATATTGAGAGATAATGGTTTGTTGGGTGTCTGACTCAGAGATATCACTTACCTTTGGGGCACCTCTGGGGGCATCTATCTCAATAGTGTTGCATAATTCTTCAAAATATTCTTAGGAAAACAATTTAAAATAAATGTATAATACATATGGCTATGCCTGAGTGATTTGTTCCCATCAACAAGCAAAATATTCTAGAAAACACCATGTCTCCCAAACTGTTTCCTCTCTATTATGTGTCCTGATTTGGGGTTCAGGAAATCTATTCTCCATTGATGTCAACAGGATTTACAGGGCTAGTTGCTGCAATCTTAAAGAAATGCAATTAAAATATTGACACACACACAAATGATGAATTCCATGGGTAACAAACAGAAGAGAAATCAATTGCCAGGCCACATACCCAGGCCACTGTGGATATGCCATAAAAGTTGATCTGAATTATTTACTGGGCACCTACACTGTACCTAGGACAGTTAGAGGCCATCCAAAAATAACTAAATAAACACTGTAATCTCAAACTCCTCAAAAAAAAAAAAAAAGGAGAATTCAGTAGACCTCTGATGAGAACAAGTGATAGAAACACAAACTTAATCTAGTTCAACCAAAACATGGAAAGAGAAGAGAGAGATGGGACTTTTTGGATCTGGCCTAAGGGGCAGATCCATGTCTCACTCCTGTCCCTTGTTTGCAACATTAATTTTGACCTCTAGTGAAGGTGTTTCCAATTTCTCCATTCTTTGTATATATATTTTTTTCACTTTGCAATTAATAAGCATTTTAAGGGGAAACATTTTAAGGTTAGGCAAATACTCTCCTCTCCAAGGAGCCCTCGAAATTTCTCTCCTAGAGTTTTAACATCTATCAATGATTCTTATCAAGAGACATTTTCCTGTGAAGATTGCAAATTTTGCCATCACCCACTGGCATTCCATTATATGCAGAAGCACTCCTTTGACCCCTCTGCCAACCCTTAGTCATCTCTTTATTATCAGTCCGGACTCAAGGATTTCTTTTTCTTCAACATTTTATAACTCACTAATGTCTTTAACTTTTGCACTAAAATCACCCCTGATTTGACCTCTGGGAATCCCCTCAAACTGGCTCCTGGTCAATACCCCATTGGTCGTGGTGATTTTGGTTGTCATTGTTGTTTTTAGCACTCTCTGACTTTCTAGCATAACAAGATCTTTCAGATTCATCTTGTAGCTACCCTGCCTCACCCCTGGAATCAGAATTTCTCTATAGAATCCCAGTCCCTTTTATTGGCAAATGGCACTAGAGACCAAGATCTGGGCACCAGAAATGCTTACTGTTATAAGGGTGCTGTTGCTTCTTGGTCTCTTCTGTGGAAAAAGCTAGGAAACCCACACAAATATAAATCCATCCCAACACACACACACACACACACACACACTTCGGACTCTGCACCAGTACCATCCCCACAGGGTTCTTTCTTGACTTTCCCATCCCACAGTTTACCTTTCTTATTCACAGCAGCCATCCTTGCTTCCAACATGAACTAACTGACGCATTATTCAATCTTATAATGCATCTGTAAGAGTTTCCAAAGGGCCTCTCCCAAAAGTAAACCCACTAGAAAGAGTTCAGGATTTGTTTGCTGTTCTCCCCCCTCCCTAGCCTGCCAAGACTGTGTGTGTCTAGGCCAATACTGTGCTCATGAATCACCTTAACTGAATATTTCCCCCTTCATATTCATTTGCGATTCAGCTGGGTTCATGTACTTCAGTTTTCTTCCAGTTCAAGGATGGGTTTGTACCTCTGATCATTGGTGATTTTACTTCACTTTTTGAATATGCAGAACATTAATGTGCTTTCAAAAGTCAACACTGTATGAAAAGGCATACTCAGAGAAGTGTGCACCATGTTTTACCCCTGTCTTCAAATAAATCGCATTCTTTTTCTGCAATGAAATCCTCCAAGGGAGGAGAGGAGAGAAGGACTAATGCACCAGTCTGATGGTGACAGGGAGCAGAGGGAAGGAGGATTTTGTCTAATTAGGAGTTGGTGCTAGGCCAAGCTCTGTCATCAACACGGTGGGGAAATAAGCATGTGGAAAGGATTGAGGACAAATTCCAGTTTTGGGGTGGAGTGCCCGGTGGGATGGAGGTGCACCTCTGCAGGACGCAGCTCAGAGGGGAAGAAACTGATTTGAACAGAAAGACAATGAATTCTGGTTTTGATAGGTACTGTATTCTGGCCCAGCTTATCTTCTGGAAAGCCAGAAGAAGCAAGACTAGATGGGAGGGAAAAGGAAAAATAACAGCAGCAGGGGATGTGGGAAGGGCCAGTGAAATTGCATAGCAGATGAACACTTGGAATTTGTCCTTAAAACTATCCTGAAATTGCCGGTATTACTGACTGACTGGTTACCAAAATGGCCACAAACACACCATCACTCCTCAACCCCCAAGCCTGTGGTTCTGTCCCCCCGTCAGCCCCTAAGTAGGACTTTTGAAGAAACAACTGATTGGGCTTTGGAGACACACGGAGCTTACTGCCACCAGTTCCTAGCTGGGTGACCTGGTGACATCAGCTCATCTTTCTCAGCTTCCTCTCCTCTTCTATAAAATAGAGAACCTGGTCATCTGTTACCTTGCAGAGTTGTGGAGATGAAGAGAGAAAACAAGGCAAGTGCTCAGCACAATAACTGACTCAGTAATTTTTTCCCCATTAACTTCAGGTAATTGAGACTCCATCTTAACTTCCTATGATAGGACTCTGATATAAGTAATAAAATACTCACTGCAGTGGCTCTCTGCCTTAGCCACACATAAAAATCACCTGGGGAGCTTTTTAAAAATACCAAGACTGGGCCTCACTGCCCAGAGAGTCAGGCTTAATGGATCTGGGTGAAACGTAGCTTCCTGGGTTGTTTTTTTGTTTTTTGTGTTTTTTTTTTTCCCTAAAAGCTCCAAGGTGATTTTAAGCAGAGTTCAGCACCACTGCTCCTTCACACACTAAATCTGAAGAAGGGCTCTCCTAGGTTGTACTCCCTCTTGACCCTTCTGACAGCACTTTAGAGTAGAAATAGATGGCTTAAATTGTTCCCTTTTTATCCCAAACATCCACAGCATATAGCAATATGTTATCGTCCAGAACTTCTTTTCTGAGAAACATAAATACCACCTTCCCCACAGGAAGAAAGGAATGTTCCTCCCCACCCAAAAGAAACCTGCTTTTTTCTCACCCACCCAGGCAGCTAGAAAGCAAAACACAATGGGAGCTTGGTTAGGGCCAACTGGGCTTGGAGGAGAGGCTTCCACAGGCGCACGTCTGTTCATGGACACAGTCCAGGCGGTCCTGACCAACTTAAGGACTCCGAGGCCAGGAGGTCCCTGGATCGCAACGCCGTTCTTGTTCATTGAACAAATGGTAGCTAAGGTATGTCGGGGCTGTCTCAGGAAGTACATGCACATGGCACAGCTATGCCACCCACATCCACGGCCACATGCTCAAAGTCAACTCCTTGGATTCAGGGTTACTTTGAAAACTCTGGTCTGCAGGAGGGAAGTAACCATCACAAGGCAGATACTAATGAGTGGCTGAAGTTGTAGTCCATGGGGGTGGGTGGATAAAGAGCTTAGAGGAGGTGGGTCTAAGCCTTCCAGGGACCAGTTGCTTCCTTCAAGACAGAGGAGAAACTGCTGGGAACAGGGAGTCACTTTGTGGTGAATTTATTTTTTACTTTACAAACCTTTACCTAATCTAAAATGTTTGATATCCATATTTACCAGTTTAGACATATTTTGATGAGGAGGTACCAGGTTATACCTTCCCTGAAGACTGGAATCCCAAAATTCCATCTCGTAAATGAGGCTTGCTACCTTGTACCACCCAACGGCCTACCAGGGGCCCTGAAGTCTCCAGACTTTCAGTTAGAAAACTGGTGCAATCAAAAGGCAGAGCACCTGACAGGATCGCGCAAATGCCAACGCTGTCCTTGATTTTGAGCTACTCATGTTAAAAACACCGATGAGATCTTGAACCTGGGCTACCTAGCCATCCCGAAGCATCTGGCCATGTTTGATGTGGCCATGTAGCCCAGACCAAATATTTCTTTGCAAAAGGAGGCCCCATTGGCCAGATGTCAAGCCATATGAGCTTTGGGACACCTGCCAAGTCTGCACTTTGACTGCTGCACCTGTGCAGCCTGCGACATGGACCCCAGAGTCCTTGGTGATCTAAAGGTCGTTGTAGCAACTCCACCACCTCAACTCCTCACCTCTTTTCCTGAGCCCTATTTGCAGTGGCAGGAGGCTGTCATCTTTGACTAAAGAAGAGTTTTTTTATTCCCATCCTGTCAGAAAGACCCCAAGGCTACTTGATGGAGACTGAGAATGCAAGAAATCAATAAACAGAAAGAAAAACAGAAAACTAAATTTGGGCAATCAAAATGAACAAGAAATTAAAGCCCTTCTGCAAACCTGTCCTTACTTACCACTTGCCTATAATTTACTTTAAAACACTTCAGCATGTGCAGAGGGACCTGAGTGAGTGCTCTAGTTTAGGCTGTAAGTCTGGGGCTGGGCTGCCCAGCTCAAGAAAGCATTTGACTCGAGAATGCACAGACCTTCAGTGGGCAGCTCGTGTTCCTTCAGGAAACCCAAACTCCAGAGGCAGTGACTACAAAGACTTAAAATCTGTCTCTCAGTCTAACTCAAGACTGCAATATATTAGAAATGGGTCATTTCTGCTTTTTGTAGAATGAAGGTAGTGGTCTGTTTATTAGGATAATGATTAGAAATGGTTCTCTTTGATGAGATGGGAAGTATTCAGCAGATGTGTGTTGATAACAAATGTGCTGCAGACCTCCTCACCCTTGCATGAACTGGGCATAAAATGCCAAGTTCAACCTGCACCCGTGGAGATTACACAGGGTGTGGAAACCAGGAAGAGGGCATCATTGCAGGGCCATCTCAAAGGCTGAAGCCCGGAAGGTTTCAGGTCCCTGGTGCCAGTTATAAGGGTAAATAAATCCTGCCTGTGGGTGTTGCCATTTGCCTCAAGTAACTTTTTAAGTAAGAGAGTGGGCACAGCGCCCTGCACTGAACACCCTCCAATCCCAAGCTAAATGGTCAGCTCATTTTCTCGATAATGTTCCTCTCTTCTCCCTTAATATAAATGAGCCACGCCTGTGTCCTGGATCCTCAAGGAATCAAGTGTATCTGACAAGTATATCTGGAAGGTGTTGGCACACCTGAGAGTCAATCCACTTGTACAATCCATAGTACCTTTTAATTTCCCTTTTTGTACCACAACAAAATGAGGTATTTCCTGCCTTGCCACAAGACATGCCCCTAGGTCAAACATCTCCCACTCCCATTTTACTCATCAAAGACCAAGAGAAAATGATCAGGCAGCATTTACACAGAAACACATCAAAGATCCAACTGAACTGGGCCTAATGAAGGGCTCCTGGGGCTGCTGCAGACGGAGGACGAGCTCCTCGCAGGGAGGTCCCATCACCCCGAGGCTGGGCTTTTCTGCTGCCATGAGAAGTGCCAATCTAAGCCAGGGGTGAGGCTCCCCTCCCAAGTGCCCGACACAACAGTCAGATCATGAAAATCTCTGATAATAGGAATTTCCCCCACGGGGCCTTTTTTTTTTTTTTTTTTAATTCCCTGGCACTCATTCTTACCTCACCTGTGCCACAGAGAAGCTATGACCCAGTCTTCATTTATTCAGCAAGTATTTGTTGAGAGCCTGCTTTGTGCCAGATACACGAAAACGCTGAGTATTGATTATTTTCCTGCCGGAAAAATCACAGTGCTGACTTCCAGTGCAGGCAGTGATCTGTGAAGATAAAGATACAGAGATGGTACCATGTTCTTCTTTTGTGTGATCTTTTCATTGAAGTTCAGCATCAGGATACAAAAGGGCACAAATTATAGGTATGAAACTAGATGAATTTTCACAAGCTCAGTACTCCCAGCAACCAATACCCAGATAAGGAAATCAACACATCACCAGGTTCCTAAAAACTCACTTTGTGTGTCCCTCCAGTCACTGCTTCCAACTAGAAGTAGTCATTCTCCTGACTTCTGGTACCATAGATAAGTTTTGCCCAATTTCAAACATTATATAAATGGAATCAATGAATGTACGCCTTTGCATCTTACTTCCTGCTGCAATTTTTCATGCTGAAAGTCAAGAGCACCGTTTCATAGAGTGACGCTGTGTTCACCCTCACTTCTCTGCACGCCACTGGCTGATTATGCCACCGTGGACATCCTATTGCTGGTGAGCATTTGAGTGAGGTCCAGGTGAGGGCAATTACACATAATGCTGCTATGGACATTCCTTTCTGTGTCTTCTAGTGAACAGGTAAATGTACTTCTCTTCACCACATACCTGAGAGGGACGATGCAGCACCAACAATGCACGAGGCAGGTTTTCTATGATCCGGGCAAACAGATAAAGGAGGAGTCCTGGAGCCCTCGGTGGCTTTTTCAGGTTTTTAATGATCTTTCTACACCATGTGTAGTGAGGCAACCGGGTGTAGGGCAGGCAGGGAGGCCTGGGGGCCAGGAAGCTGTCAGGCCTCCCAGCCCTGGCGAATCTTCACTCTTCTGGGCTCTCTGGTGTTCTCTTGTGGTCTCTTTGCTGGTCTCTACTGCGCTCTGCCGCTGGGTCCTCTGCTGCCTCGTCCTCTGCTGCCATGTTCTGGTCTCTGTTGTCGCCCTTATATGGTCAGTCTCTGGGCTCAGGTGCGCCCACTCACATACACCCACACCAGGTGTCCGCCATCAGGCACGCATGTAGGACCGCAGGTGTCCATCATTGATGCTAATGGTGGGAGGGCAGAAAAAAATCTGATCACTTCCATTTACTCTACAGACAATATATTCTCTTAACTAATGAAAATCTGCAAATGTTTTGAGTTTATTATAAATCTGATTCTTGCTGCTGATGGTGCATACGGCTCTACCTCCATCCAACCAATTTCTTCTCATCTTTACAATTCAGTACTATAACCTGGTTCTGGTACCTGGAGCAAGTTTGGGGGGATAACTTCTGTCCTGGCAAGGAACTCACTTAATACTCAGACTGAGGTCTGTTGTTGTTGAGCTGGTCACCAGCAGGCAACCTGGAAAGGTAACCACAAGAGGCCCTGGAGCAAGGCTGACAGGTCTACAGAGGAACCAAAAAGCCATCCAAGGAGGGCTTCTGAAAACACTGCCACTGCACGCCAGATTCTGTCTCCATGGTTGCCTGCTCCCTCTGATTTCAGACCCTCTTGTGCCAGCTTTCTATGTCTGGTTTGCCCTGGAAAGGCTGCCAGTGCCTTGTCAGGAGCCCCAGTGATCAACCACTGGCACCCTACTCACCCTACTGCTGCTTGGATAGCAGAATTCACCTGTTGCCAACTGGCACCAGAGTGACTTGGTGTGTTCCAAAGAGTGAGGTCAACCTAGTCACTCTGCCAGTACACAGGCTGCCTCCCCACGCACCCCACCCCCAGCAACACCCAGTGCGCTTTGGAGCTTTCTGCTTAGAACTGAAGAGAACTTCCAGTAACTGAGGACTCCCAATGTTCTAGCCTCTGGATAGATTTTTCCATTTGTGTTGTCTCCTCAAATAGTTACACCCACTCCCTCTGCCTCAGCATAGTAGGTAATAGTCTATTTTATACATGAGGCGATTGGATGTTGCTAAAGTTTACACACTTGCCAAGCTAACACATGGCAGAGAAGGGTCCAATCTAGTCCCAATGCAGCTGTTTTTCCAATACAATTGTCATCTCAAGCATTTTTGTATTACACTAAGTAAAAAATCAACAAAAATCAACAAGAGTAGTCGGTGGTTGCAAATAAGAATTTGGAGATCTAGGTATAGTTCCAATCCAGTTTTCTACCACCTAATCAGGTGACCTAGGAAGGACCACAAATGTTAAGAGTGAGTGTCATTAACTGAAAATGAAAGTGCATTACCCACAACCCAACCTCCACAAGGGCAAAGAACAGGTCTTTTTTTCCTGGCCATAGTATCCCCTATACCAACCACAGTGTCTGGCTCATAAAGGCGCTCAATAAATGTTGACTGAATGAATGAATAAATGCTTAGAAATACTCATCAAAATCTCTTGCAAGTTTTTTCAAAATGCACATGCCAAAGTCTCACCCCATAATCCCTGGTGGGGTGGGGCGAGGAGAGAGTCCAATCATATGAATATTTAATAAAAAAAAAAAAACCACTTTTGTAGGCAGGTCTGATTCAGACCCATAGAATGAAGTCACTTACAACTCTAAAATTCTATTATTTTATTAAATCAGCTGTATAAATAATCCATGTCTAAGTTCAGCATAAATGTATTTATTTAATTTTATAGCATTCCTTCTTAATTAAGACAAACAGGCAAAATGTGTTCTAGATTCCTTCAAATCACTGAGAAGTTTGTCTAATTTCTTTCAATATCTTCAGCTAATGCGTCCAATTTTTTTTCTTTCACTGCTATAGTCTTCTCCCAGTTGCTTTTAAGAGTCTATTATTTTCCTTGAATTATGCCTGTTGGATTTAAATCTATCAAATCTATTATGACATAATATCCAAATAAATTAAAAATCAAAGTATTCTCCCATTTTCTCTTATCTTCATCTAAAGTATAGTTGGAAGGAGTGACAGGCACATTTGTCTTTACTAGGTACTCGGTAGGCATTCGCAGAAAAAAGAAGAAAAGGAAGTAAAACTAAGTCAAATCAACCTTGCAAATAAGTCAAATGACCCAGCAACCTATAAATAAATATTGCTGACCTGTTTTGTCTTAGGAAGGATAAAGCTAGCTAATACTGGTTTTCTCCAGTATTTTTCAGCATCGGCATCAACCTGCCCAAACACTGTCCACAACTAAGTCATATTTTATAGATTGATATATTTAAACATCTGCTGAAGTCTTCTTCAGAGCTGCAGCTTAAGAAACATCCGTCTTCGCTTACCTGAGAAACACTGATAGCCCTTTTACAACAGGGGTCTGCAATCCTGCAACCTCCTCTTTGCTTTCTATTCCCTACTCAAAAACTCTAGGTGAAAAGCAGGCCACTCAATTTTCTGCCTTGCTCCTGCCAGCCTCTGAGTCCTCTGTGGCTTTCCCAATTGGGAGTTATTAAAAAAGTGAAGAGGGCAAGAGAAAGAGAGTGTTTGCTGGCTCCTTTGCCAACCAGGTCCTCCTTCCAAGACCTTATGGCTCTGGTTTCTTTGTTTCCTCTAATGTTTAATTTTCTTTGGCCCGGGCTTTCCTCAATGGTTTTTCTTTCGCATTTTATCATCATAAATTAATTAAAATGTTTCTGGCGTTGAGTTCACATCTGATCATCTTGGCAGGATCCCCTTACACAGATGGCGAGTAGATAAAGAGTGATGCAAACATCCCAAAACAAGAACAACAGCCCACATAGGGAGCCAGGCTGAGAGGCGAGAAAGGAGGCAAGACTGATTAAAAAAAAAAAAAAAATAGCCACTAGGCTGAATGGGGAAGATGGATTTGGAGGGGAGAGGGGCAAGTGCGGGAATTCTGCTGCGACTCTCCATCCCTTCTCCAAACTTACTCCCAGAAGAAAGCACATCTCCAATCAGTGAACTATTGTAGGAGTGGTTGTTCTACTTCCTCTTCATCCTTCACATCTGGATGGGCTCAGGTGAACTACACAGGTTTTGGGAGATGGGGGGTGCTTCAGAGGTAAAATGAGGGTATTGGAAGATGCAATGAGCGACCTTGCCTGAGAACCTAGTATGGATCAGACACTGTGCTACAGCTTAAGAATATAATGAAGAACAAGACATGGTCCCTCTCCTCATGGACTGAGGAGACCCACTCCAGTAGGAGTGACAGGCATGAAATAAATAACAAATGAACATGGAGGGAAAAGAAAGACACCATAGGTTCTGAACTTGAAATTTGTTCTCATCATTGTAAAGAGGTGCACTGCACAGACAGACACTAGTGCTCACCCCCATTCGCGGTGTCTGGCCACCTCGAACTTGCTCCAGAGGGGACAAAGCACCTCTCAGAGCAAGCCTTTGGGGTGGTGACACCCAGGTGGGAAAGAGGAATCCTCTGAATCTCAGCAAGGGAAGGAAGCAGGCCTCCAGGTCCTAAGTAAACCTCAGAAGGGTATTTGTTGGTGTTTTGTTTTTAATTTTTTTATTTCTATCCTTTGCATTATTTTGTATTCCCCATAGGTTTCTCTCCACTAATTCACCAGTGAACCATCACCATAGTCCCTTGTGCTCTTTTCCTCCCCCTCCCCTGTAAAATGTCTCTTATTTATGGTTGCCTGCTTGTTTTTGTTTTGTGTGCTATTTTCTCCTCCTGATCTCTTTTTTGGTTCCCCTATAGTCCTATAAGTGAAGCCATTCGATATTTTTCTTTTTCCTTCTGGCTTATTTCACTGAGCATGATTCCTTCTAGCTCCATTCATGTTGCTGTGAATTGCATCAGTTTTTCATTTTTAATTGCTGAATTGTATTCCATTGTGTACATGTACCACATCTTCTTGATCCACTCATCAATTTTTAGGCATTTGGGCTGTTTCCACATCCTAGCTATTGTAAATAGTGCTGCAATAAACATAGGTGTGCATGTGACCTTTTGGATTAATGTTTTTGTGTCCTTTGGGTAGATTCCCAGAAGTGGTATTACTGGGTCTATGGAAGCTCCATTTTCAGCAGTTTGAGGAACCGCCATACAGCTTTCCATAGTGGTTGGACCAGATTACATTCCCACCAGCAGTATAGGAGAGTTCCTTTTTCTCCACATCCTCGCCAACATTTGTTGTTTCCTGTTTTTCTAAAATGTGCCATTCTTGCTGGTGCAGGGTGGTATCTCATTGTGGTTTTTATTTGCATTTCCCTGATTATGAGGGATGTTGAACATTTTTTCATATGCCTGTTTGCTATTTGCTTTTCTTCTTATGAGAAGTGTCTTTTAAGTTCTTCAGAAGGGTATTTGAAAAGAGAGAGCTGAAAGCCTATGAAGGCTCTAACTTTTCTTCCTCTAAAACTACAGACACATAATGTCTTCTATGGAAGGACTACGCTCTTCACCAAACTAATAAACAAAACAGTTTGTGAAAAGTGCCTCAAAGGAAATAAACGGGTACTGTGCCAAAGAACAGAGGCTGTGGCCACGCAACGTCAGGCGCTCCAGACAGACCTCCCCGAGTAGTGACATTCACACGAAAGGCAGGAAAGAGGCCCGGGACCTCACATTTAAAATGCAGCCCCAGAACTAATACAATTCAACCAGGCGAATCAGGCACAGGCAGGAGGCGAAAAAGCCCCATTCCAGGCGCCCAGGGAGAATAAACAAACGCGCTGAGTTGCTGAGCTCAGAGCTTCCGACACTCCTAGAACAGCCTGGCCGGGAAGCCTGCAATCTGGGCATTGTTTCTGGCGGCTGAACAATGTGTTCTTTGAAAATCACTTAGGTCTGTTGTCTCCTGGAGCAACGTGAGAAAGGCTTTCCGTTTGCTCCGTCCTCGATCAGGGGCGGCAGGAAACGGGCACCTATCACTTGTTTGGCTCTTTGGCCTTCGGTGCTGCCAAGCTGAGGGGTGCACACGCACAATTGCTTTATTGAGACGTTTTGGTGGGGAGACGAGAATTTCTGAAAAGTCCAATATGGTCCACTTTTGACTGGCCGCCCCATACCCCCTCCCACCCCGCATTCCTGTCTTCACCATCTTCAGGTCCTTTCTCCTGACCACTTTGAAGGTGCCTTCAAATTAGTCCACGTATATTCGTGTTATCGTGACCCTTCTCTGTCCACCTTTCCCTGTTGTCTCTATTTACCTTGTGTCTAGACGCTCCACCCATCCCCACCACAGCTAGTATTTCTGACACGACCATAATAAGTCTCTTAGGAATAAAAACTGAATTGTGAACTTATTTTTCCTAGGCACTTAGTAGGCAGCTACTAAGCATAATGAGTTGAATTTTAAAATTACAACAACAAAAAATTCTCACTTCCAAATTGTTAAGGCATCAAAGGCTTTTCTTACCATATTTGGACTTTATCTAGTAGATTTACTTTAGAAATCCTCAAAGAGTGAGGAATGGAAGGGGCAAGGAGGAAAGCATTTAAGTACCCAGCTATGCTTTATTAATACTGTCTTTATGATTCTGATGTGATCATCAAAATCTTTGAGTAGCATTTTTTTAGTTTTATATATACATGTATACACACACACCAATTTCTTCGAAAAAGCTGAAATTTTTTCCTCAGTGTATAAAAGGATACACTGTAAGAAAAGAACAAAAAAAAATTTTAATGTTGCCAAACACTGTTTTTTCTGTTCTTTGTTTAAGTTTAGAGTCCTGTACCCCACTCTCCCTGCATCACTCCATTCAGAGAAATACAAAGCAGATTAAACCATGAAACAATGCATGAGAGAGCTCCAAGGCCCTGAAAACCTCAAAGATATAGGGCCAAGGGAGTGCTATTATTTTTCTATTAGTTTACATTTGTCTCTGATTTTCAAATAATTCTTAATGTTTTTGTCTTGTCCTTACACTTGCACTTGGTCTCTCCTGTGCGGCTCGGCTACAGTTACAAAGCAGAGCCAGAGGGAGTTCTCGGTCAGAGACTCAGGGCCTGAGAAAAGGCCGGGCCTGCGAAGTACTCCTCTGGTGACTCTCGCCTGGAGGTGGGTTGAAACCCCTCAGGGAAACTGGAATTCCATTTCTGACACTTGGGTTTAAGAAGCTCCTTAAAAACAGCTTGAAGTGCTGTCTTGTGCTGCAGACGTGGCCAGCACTGTCCATTTCTCCCCATCGGGGTCAAGCCATCCTGGCCATCAGCCTTACACACTGCCTCTTTGGGACTTAGACTTTCTCTCCCATATTTCACACTTTTATACTTGAGTATTCAAGAAGTGAGATAAGATAAAAGGGAGGCAAGAAAAGATAGCTTCAAATAGATAATTTAAATACAAGCAAACTTCGCATAAGGTAATTCAGCATGCTGTTTTGCTCAGGCATTACAAGCATCCTATCTGTTAAACAATTAGAATTCTCTCTTGGAAATTAGGAAAAGGGGTCACAGAAAAGTTCCATTATCTTGCCTTTAGTTTGCTGGACTGTTTCCAGGTAAAGCTTTGAAACTAGGTCATACCATTCCAAAGGGAGTGAGATTTCTGTACAACACACAGCCCAATACATATACATATACACATACACATACACATACACATGCATACATATACATATGTGTATAATACATATACATGAAGACCAGTTTTTAGAAAGGATAGTAAAGCTGGCACAGAAGCAACAAGGACTCATCCACAGTCTATGTGCATATTTACAAAATCCATAAAAAATTGTTCAGATCCAGGCCTCTCAACTCTACCTATAAACATCACTCCTCTCCCAAGGGTTGAGATCCCACCCAACCTTTGTCTCACTAGGTTCCCTTCAAACGCTCAGGTGATGTTCAAGACATTTTAGGCAACTCAGAAATTTCTTACCAAGGATAAGAACATCAAACAACATTTTTAGGTCCCTTTCCTGGTAGTCTTTTTAATTTTTTAATTTTGCTATAAATCCAGAGGCCATATTCAACCACTGGTAAATTCTGCCATAGGCCTGGCACTGAGCTAAAACAGAAAACCATCTTGCCACAGTGTATATAGAGAAGAGGAGGCATCTGTTTCATACAGACAAAATTCTCTTTAGATGCAGTTCCCACCTCATGACATCAGATGCATACCAGGAACCAGCCAGCTACTTATTTCCCCTCAAAAAAAAGGGGGGGAGGGCTTGTCCTTCTTGGGCAGATGGGGGTGATAGGAGAGTGGAAAACCACACTACCAGCTCACATCTGGAAGCCAGGCCCTTGATCCAGGCCAGCTCAGATAACTTGTCAACGGGTCATAGTCTATGAGATCAGAAACAATACCTTTCAACTAAAACATTTTTCTCAGGGCAAATTCTCATGACAGTCAGAGATATTGGAGTCAGGTTTGCTGTTGTGGTTAGAAGAGAAGCATTCAAACTGCCCGTCTCCACTGCTCAGGGTTATGTGCTAGAAACGGTGCACGGACGGATATTAATGACACTCGGCTTTGACTGGCGAGCGGTGCAGCCTCCTTGTCAGGGAAGAGGTGAGTGTGGGGAGGCAGTGCTCTGATAAAGTCTGGGCCCCTCTACACACACGCACCCGCACGCACACACAGGCACACGCGCGTTTCACCCAACAATCACACCCTTTCTCCTTCTGCCCTCCCATAAGCAAGGACAGATCTGAGCACTACGGATGGTCCACTTAAACAAAGTTGTGTAAGAGGCTGAATCTCACTCTGCATCCACAGTGACCTGGGAACTGGGCATCCAGCCACGTGAAGGGGTAAAGGAAAATACCTCCACTCCACTCCCCATAAAACTGCTTATAAAGAAAACAGAAGTAATTATGGGAAAAAATGCTCAAAAACCTAGAGGGCTCTATTAAAATGAACCTCACATGGACTCAAGTTTAAGTTTCCAAGACTCGGGCAAGAAATATTCATGTTTAAGCCTTCCTATCCAAGACACTTGGTATAACCAGCAGGATTGTCCAGAAGCCTAAACAAGCTCATCTAAGTGACTAGTGGCTTCTCTTTAATTTATTACAAAAACTGCATTAAAACAGCAACAAAGGAAATTAGAAGAGAGAAAATTTCCCTCACTCCCACCGCAAACCATGAGCTTACTTTTAATCTCATCTTTCTCTTTCTATTCCTTGTCCAAGGGCCAACAGGATTTTTACATAGTAAATAGATGTCTCTCCAATCCCATTGTTAAAAAATATTTTCCAAGTAACTCTGAAAACATTGAAATCCCACAGTGATCAATCTAGCCACCCTCTGAGGCACATCTCTCCAGATAGATTTACACTAAGTCAATCATTTATTAAGCCTAAGAGTCCTTATTTGTGTGAAAGCAAGCCACTTTCAAGTCGGTTGGAGTAGCACTGAGGTTTCCAATAAGACAGAGCAGACCACACGCTGTCCATCTAAAGTGGGCACCAGCCTCGCTGGACGGCTTCCATTTGCCCCTGCAGATCCTATCCACTCCTATCCACTCTGCTCAGCACCCATGGACCTGGTCTTGGGCTCCCCTGCCCTCTGCATCTAGTTAAGGTAAGCCATGGGGAGGCACCAGCAGCAGAGCAGAGGGCAAGAAGAGAGTGACAGGCTGGGTCTCCACGGGTTGAATACATCCTTCTTCTGAAGACCACAGGTACTCTCCTGCAGCCTTCTCCTGCAGCTCCAACACCAGCTCTCAGGACTTACTCCCTCCTCTGGTTCCTGCTCCTGAGGAAAGATGCAAGAATTCCCACTATTGCTGGTTTCCCTCAACTGTACCCAGACAGTTATAATTAAGCTCTTCTCATGGCTCACCCTCTTGAGTGTGCTGTCAGTTCTGATTCATGCACCGGGCAATGCAGAAAATGATTGGCTGAATACCAAATCACGCCCCCATTTTATCCTGTGCCTAAAGGCCATGGGATGGGGGAAGAGAGGTGTAGACAGAGTATCCTCTTTTGAGATGCTAGGGGACACCCTTAGCTATAGGTACTGGCTGCCAGCTACCTCTTTGTTCCCCCATAGGCCCTCCCTACCCACCTTTTCACTGGAGTCACTGAGGCACGAGCTACTCACAGGTGCGCCCAGCGGCAGCCTGGTCTCAGCTGCAGTGTCTCTCAGGTTGTGCCTCGTGATCCTTTAACATGGGACACTCTGGCACACACACATGAGCAAACCTGGAAGTAGGAGGAAATTATCCCTGGACAATCCTTGACCTGTGGCACATGGGAGACAGTGAACATATGCTCCCCAATTCTGTCCCTTGGGTGGATAACTCTTCGGTGCATTTTCCATGGCCTCTCTGGGTGTTCCCAGTGGAACTGGGTCCCAGTTTCCCACAGTGGTGACCAGCTCAGGGATGTACCTTTGCCTTGGCTTTTGCTGATTCACTATTCCCAACCCCTTCTCTCGCTCTCTCGCTCTCTCCCACTCTTCCTCCCTCCCCCCCATCCTTCCCCTGCCCTCCCTCGCTCTCCCACCCCCATTCCCTTGGGATACTTCATGAAATAAACTACCTGCTTATAAGACCTTTTCTCTTGCTCTGTTTTCTGTAGAGAACCAAGCTAAGATAGGCAGTGAGAACTTGTTGCTCCGTAACAGAAGAAAAGTTCAGACAGGGAAGAAAATGCAATGAGGAAGGCAGCTCCTTCTTATGCCAGTTTGAAATTCACCCCCAGAAGATCAATAAATGAGCTGCCCAGCAAACGTCAGCATCTTCCAGCCTCCCCAACCACAGAGACGTGTCACAGAGGAACCATGTTTCATTCAGCTACAAGGTTGTCTGAGTTTTGAATGAGCAATATTTACACTAGTCCCATATCTGCTCTCTTTCAGTAGGGAAATAAAGCAAGAAAGGACAGAGTAGAAGTTATTTCAGCCCCGCTTCCCCAGCATGAAAGAAACTTTACTCTCATCCCCTGAAGTTTTCAGAAAATGCATAAAACTTTATTTCTACATTTACCTTCTGACTTCTCTGTTTGTCTGATGCAGAGAGATCATTTCTTTACCCATAAAGATTTTTTGAAGATTCTGCTTCCATAAATTCTCTCCAGGATAAATAATCTCTTTTTAAAAAGTGCTATTCTCTTCCCAAAAGTCAAGAAATGCCTTCTCAAGCTCTCCTTCCTGTGACTATGCAGGTGTTTCTTTTTCTTTTTCCTTTTCCTAATAAACCTATCCTTTTAAAATGTAAAAAAGAAAAAAAACAATGACTTCTCCAGTAGTCTTTGGATCTGCAAAAAAAAAAAATATATATATATATATATATGTTTCTTATATCATCACTTCAGGCTGAGGAGTGTGGGTGAGGAAGGAGCAAGTGATGGAAGCAGGTGAATTTGGGGGAGTAAGACAAGCAGAGGGAAAGAGCAAGAAAATTCAGCCTGGTGGTAAGTGCTGAAAAAAAGGCTTAGCACTCAGAAATCCTGCTCCTGGATGTCAAATGGAATAACTTTAAGCAAGTCACTTTGCATTCCTTTAAGTCTGTAAGATTGTTTTCAGCTCATTCATCTGTAAAATGAGAACAAATTCCACTTATCTAGGACAAAGATCAATACCAGAAGACTTCAAATATATGAATATGCCTGGGACCACAAAAAAGAAGCTGGAAAGTTTGATAGGATGAGCTAGCAGGGGGATGTTCCAATTTAGTATCTAACTTCAAAGTAAAATATGCCACTTGTTAGGTGGTTTTCCAAATAAATTCCTTTCAGAGGGGGTATATATCAGGTTCAAATTCCTAATAATGTTGATAGGTTCTAATGAACAGGATTTCCACTTCTTATTGTCTGCTTTAACTTTGTAAGTCAGCCTCCCGGGCATGCATGCAATCCCCCCCTCCCTGCCTTTGTTATTTTATCCAGCAATAAAGCCTCGTGCCCAGGGCCACACATGGGGTTGAGATGAACATCACAGGCCCAAACTTTGGAAAATGGTCTTTCAGCAGCAGCATCTGGCTTCTTGGCATGCTCCCCCAGCTGTTGCGCTGACAGCTCTGAAGTTGCTTTTTACTTTGTCATATGGTTCGGCTGCTAATGGGCTGTCTTTTCTTGCTTGTCCTCCTCTGGGTCATTTTTCCTTTCAAACTCACATTGAGTTCCAAGAAAACTGCACACCATGCCCCCCCGGGAGGAAAGCAACTGTCCCTAGCTGCCGTGGCACTGAGGGGGGGGGAGGGGGGGCTCCGCATCCCAAGTGGAAGTAAGCCGCCCCGCCACTGAAGGAAAACATCCCATTACACTGCCTGGTACGTTTATTCAATGAAAAGTAGGCCCTCAATGGGTGATGAGGTGACTTGACGGGCGCAGGTGGTAGACTAACACAAAACTTTATTTGTGTCTGTGTTTACATAGGACCCATCACCATAGTACCCAGGGCTTCAAGAAACACAATATTTTGACACAAAAGGTAACAACTGACTTCTCATAATTGGCACTGCTGTAAGATCCCAAGTACTTTCTCCTCCTGGTGCCAATTGGGATACCCAAACAATAAATTTAGCATCTGCAAGTGGTTTCCTGGGCTCCCAACTCTCACACTGGCAGTCTGTGAGGTCTGTGTATGCTGGACCTTACCAGACAAGGACTAGATACCCACACAGGAGATGGCTTTCCTGAAGCTCTGTGAGTGGCGGCAGACACCAGCATGTAGTTCACTTCCCATTCAAACCTTCCGGAGAGAGCCTGAGTGCAAATGAGCCCACGGTGAATTATAAACTGAGCAGCCATAGCCAAATGTGTCCCTGACTTTCTTGTGGTCACAATCAGGATGGCTGCATTCTGTTGAGCAGGCTGAACACTGCTAATTCCAGAGACCAGCACCAATACAGGCTACAGTGCAAACGGTGACCCAAAGCTGTATCTCACCATGGCCCTGCCCTCAGTGAGGAGATGACTAGGGAATACAGACAAGGTCAAAAAGGCCTACAAATGTAATTTGCCCAAACTATAAATGACAGAAGGCTGAAAGAATATTTTTAGAACATACAAAACACAAATCACTAAAATAAGTTTAATGAGTTTCTGGAGTGGCTGAAAAGAGCTGATTTAATCCTCAAAGATGGAAAAATCCCTGGTAGAGTAAAAGAGAATAAAGGGGAAATGATTTGATGAAGAAGAAAGAGAAGACAACCTGACAGGGTAGACAGCAGCACCGCAAAGCCCAAGATAAAATTATACAGGTGACATTGGAGCTATTTCCTCAGGAGAAATTCTAGTGACATCTAAAGGTCTGTTTGTATGGCTAGAACTCAGTTTTCTCTCAGCTCCCTCATTCTCTCATCCACCATTTTCTTCCAATCCCATTCATTCCTTCAGTGATTATTTGAGTCCCCAAACTCGATCCTAAGGAGAACCAAAATATGAATAAGGCAAGAGATCTGTTTTCAAGGTTAAATCTAACACAGGAGAATGGAAGCAAGTATATCTGAAAGTACAAGGCAACATAGGACAAGCCTTACACTGCATAAAATACCCCTGATGTTCTCAGGAAAGAGAGGTTACTTCCAAAAGGGGTTAGATGGGAGTGTTCAAGGAAGTGACACTTGAAGTTAACTTAGAACAACAGTTGAGACACCAGTAGGAAGAGGTGATATGTCAGGCAAACATCAGTACATAAATAAAGGCTGGGAGGTAAAGGGTAAAACATCAGGAAAAGTTTGCCTGGAATAGAGGTCTCAAAGGGGCAGCAAACAATCTGAAGGTAACCTGAGACAATTCAACCCTGAAAAGGTGAGCTGAGGAATATCGCTGAAGACCTCAAGGAGGCAAGACATTCTTTTAAGTCCATAGAAGAAATCCTTGGCTGTTACTCATATTAAATTTTGAGCAACAAGTGACTCAATCAGAGCTGGGATTTCAAAGAAGATTCATCTAGCAACAGAGTTCTCATTAATTTCTATGGCAGAGGCTAGGAGCTCAGGACAAATTAGCAGAGGAGAGAGAGACAGCATGGCAATAGGAATGGGAGGTTTGGGTTGGACCCAACAAGGCGAGGCAAGTTTCCAGATGTGGCAGCCAAGATTTTGGGCCTCCCTGGTGGTGCAAGGAGTTAAGTCCCAGCACTATGAAGCTACTGGCTGCCATTGCAGCCAGGAAGCTAACCCCACATGGCACAGCAGACCTCTCCTATCTCACCCACTGCTCCCCTCAGCAGTGTATTTCAGTCAATCCACCTGTTTTGCTTCCCACTCTGTCTCTGATGAATCCTCTCACCCCAGCTCTTGTATGCATAAATAAATAAATAAATAGGGATGACGTCATCAACATGGCGGTGAAGGGACGCTAGTATCAACTCTCCCAAAAGACAAGCCGCCTATAAAGAGACATCAGCCAAACCCAGAGAAGATCCAGAAACGCTACATAAATCTAACACCCTCACGGGTGAGTAGAACTTGGAAAGAAGCTAAAAAGACTGATCAAGGAGAAGAAAGAACCACCAGATCCCC